>JAYGGG010000179.1:0-82353 GCA_036346245.1 Bonia amplexicaulis | reverse complement strand
TGAAGATGTACCGGAAGGAATGATGGTGGTACAAGACTATACCAAGTCTTCCCCGAGGAACCGCCTGTATGCCACCAAATAGAGATCTCGAGTTCGTTATCAACTTGAAGCCTGGTGCTGCCCCTATCTCCAAGAGGCCATAGCGGATGACTGTAGATGAACTGGAAGAATTGAAGAAGCATCTTCATGAGCTACAAGACAAAGGTTTCATCAGGCCTAGTTCCTCACCTTGGGGATCCCCTTAATCTTTGTAAAGAAGAAGGATGGCACCGCTAGGATGTGTGTGACTATCGGGCTTAAATGAAGTAACTATCAAGAATAAGTACCCACCGCCTAGGATCGATGACCTATTTGATCAGCTTGGGGAGCCATGATTCTCCAAGATTGATTTAAGGTCGTTATCACCAATCGAAGATTAGGCCAAGACATTCAAGACCGCCACCACTAGATATGGGTCAGACGAGTTTACGCTATGTCTTTTGGGTTGACCATTGCCCCTGCCTATTTCATGAATCTTATGAACAAGGCCTTCATGGATTACCCGGCTGTGATTAATACGACACACAGGCCGCCAAAAACACACATGCATCACATATGCATCTATGCCATACCATTCACATCATTCCTCGCAAAACAAGTTAAGCGTAGAACGATTCTACCGCCTCGACATGAATGTGTTTCTATAACAATCTATGTGTGTACGCAACGGCGGTCTATGAAATTACATAGATCGCATCTATGAAATCGCTATGACAATCTCATCGGGCCGATCAAATCAACCCAAACCGAGCCATTCAAAATGTCTCAATTTTCATTAGATCACCACATTGATCATCGCGATCAGATGCTTGAGGAGACCGCAACACAAGACCTCAACTGCTGGCTCAATTCCATCGATCAGGCGCAGCTAGCCCCGATGGTGTTACCAAATGGTGGGGCAAGTCGCAGTACATCAAAGAAAGAGCACGAACTAATCTTTTGGCCACATGATGCTATCAACTCATACATATTCCAACCCTTATGACCGATTGATCTAATCAACCCGTGCTACCAATGATTCATCACATGAACCGATCGATCTAGTCCGTAATAGATCCAATCTATTACAACCGTGATATCAACATATGCGCCGATCCGATCGCAAACTAAGCAAGATGGCTCGATACCACTAATGGATCGCGCAGAGGCTACGAGAGCGTAAAACAAAATTTTCACCGCACACACAAGGACATCATGCTTAAGGAGGGATCATGGATCGTTACCACTAGACGCGAAAGCGCATCCAATCAGAGGTTGTTGATGCCGATCAACGCCGCAACGCAAGCGCCGCCCACCGTATCCACACGTCCGGGTCGGAACGCCGATCGCGAGTGTACCAAAGACCATGAGCAGCTAGGGTTTGGCTCAGAGGTGGCGGCTGTGGTTTAGCTCGGGATTATCGATGCCTCCCCGCCCCGCCTCCATATATATAGACCTCTCACTTGGGCCTCGTGGACCGAGGCCCAATAGGAGTCTATCCGGATCTCTATCCGATTGAGCCCATATCCGAATCACATTCGAATTAGTGTTCCAACCTGCTAAGTGTGCGACCAGAGGTTCACGATACTTGGTCGCGACCCGTAAACACCTTCCGGTCACCCCGTTAATAGCGGCCTCTAGTAAGACATATTAACCCCAAAGTATACGTGAAGATCATATCACGAACCCGTAATGTTCTCATGTACTAATCCTTTGCCTCACGATATAGATTAAGCTCAAGGCGAGACCTGTCATCCTCTTAATAGCTCAATCACTCTCTCGATTCCGTGATGGATTATAAACTCGTGATTGACTCCTCAATCACCTTGGCATGGCCATGCACTTTCATAATCCATTACATCGAGGCCCGTAGATATCTCTCCCATAAGGAGGGGCAAATTCTATCTTGATCATTCACATCCCACTACATGTTTCGTGGCAAACCCAAAGACTACTTTTATGACTACCCGCCACGGAGTAGTGTTTAGTAGTCACAAAGTAAGCTACTACGCATGTCGGGAACCATGATGATCTCAAGTCTAAGGATTCCACATAAACACTACTTGAGACCAACCGATGACACATGGAATCTCTGCAGGTGTCTCATGGCGGGTCTATCCAACATATGTTCACTAACACATGTCAATATTATTGATTTGGTATTCCATACCATGATCCATGAGACATGATCATCAATCAATACATATGCCGATCTTTGAATCATATTTGTTCCTCATATGAAATATAATCGTGGATCATTTAGAAATAGCAACATTTTGGCATTAAGAGTCTCATGAATAAGTCACATACTCATTGATCAATAATGATAATGTCTATTTCAAGGAACAAAGCAATGTATCATAAACATAGTATGTGATATATTCAACATCTCCATGTTGCCTCTAGGGCATATCACCAACACCTGCATGGCATACCGAAGCGAATTGTTTCCGATTGAGGTTCCCAATTTACCTCACATTTTTGGGCCAGTCTGCATGAAGCCCTAGGTACCCATTTAGATTTCAGCACTGCCTACCATCCTCAGACCGACGGACAAACAGAAAGAGTAAATCAAATATTAGAAGATATGCTCCGCATGTGCACTAGACTTCTCGAAGGAATGGGATAAATGTCCGCCTATGCCGAGTTTTCCTACAACAACAGCCTACCAATCCAAATCAAGATGTCCCCTTTGAAGCTCTATACGACAGAAATGCCTGACCCCACCCATTGGTCCGAGGTGGGAGAAAACTATGTGTTTGGTCCCGAGACTCTGAGGCAAGCAGAAGAAAAGGTTCGTCTGATTAAAGATCGGTTGTCGGCAGCCACCCGTGCAAAAGAGTTATACCGATAAAAGAAGAATGCCCTAAGTTTTGAAATTGAGCTCACCCCGCCACGCTTGGGCCATTCCCTATTGTAGCTAAGAAGGAGAGGTCGATATCACCGACCTTACCCCCAAACCTCGTCTCGAGGTACACGATGTCTTCCATGTGTCCCACCAAGAAGTGCTTATGAGTGCCTAAGACAAAGCCCGTTAGAAGCAATTGAGCTCGAGAAGGACCTAACCTACAAAGAATGTCCCATCAAAACTCGGACATAGTGGAAAAGAAAACCAGACCCAATCAATTCGCCAGCAGAGTGCGAGAGGTCCATTGGGTGGAGGCACTAGCCATCACACCAAGCTCGAAACAAATTTCTTGATCCAAACAAATTTCTTTAGCAGCCTTGAAGCCGCTATGTACTCGGCTTCGTTGTAGAATCAAGAATCGCTCTCGCTTGGAACTCTTCCACCATCGCACCGCCATTCGTGAGTAACACAAATCCAGATTATGATCTAAAATCATCTTTGTCGGCTTGAAGCTAGCATCGGTGTAACCATTTACAACGAGCTCTTCCTCACCCCCATAGACGAGGAACACATCTTTAGTTCTTCTCAAGTACTTCAAGATGTTCTTACTTAATCCAAAGGACTTTCACCGATCCGACCGGTATCTACTTGTAGCACTTAAAGCATACGAGACATCCGGACGTGTACAAAGCATGGCATACATAATGGATCCAATAGTCAAGCATATGGAATCGCATTCATTTTATCCCGCCATCGTGTGTACTAGGACACCGATTCTTGCTAAGATTTATACCATGTGACATAGGTAGGAAACCTTTCTTGAATCTCGCATGTTGAACTTTTCAACACCTTGTCAATGTACGTATCTTGGCTTAATCCAATCACCCTTTTGATCTATCTCTATAGATCTTGATGCCTGAATATATGCCTCTCCTAAGTCTTTCATAGAGAAACTATTTTCAATGAAGACTTAATGATTCAAGCATAGGAATGTCATTTCCGATCAATAATATGTCATCCACATATAAGACCGTAAACACGAGTGCGCTCCCACTAGCCTTTTGTAAACACAAGGCTCTTCTTCGCTCTTGATGAAACCAAACCCTTTGATTACTTCATCAAAACGAATGTTCCAACTTCGAGATGCTCGCTTTAATCCATAAATGGATCTTTGCGCTTGCATATCCTTCTAGTCGATCATGGATCGACAAAACCCGTGGGTGTGTCATGTACACATCCTCACTCGATTTCCATTAAGGAAAGTCGTTTTGACATCCATTTGACATATTTCATAGTCGAAATAACAAAGAATCGCTAGAATGATCCGAATAGACTTTAGCATTGCGACGGGCTAAAAAGTTTCATCATAATCAACACCTTGAATTTGTTTGAAACCTTTGGCCACCAATCGCGCTTTATAGATGTGAACATTTCCATCTATGTCTATCTTTTCTTGAAAACCCATTTGCACTCAATGGTTTTAACACCATCGTGGACAACCAAGTTCCAAACTTGATTACTGTGCATGGATTCAATTTCGATCTCATGGCTTCAAGCCATTTCTCGTAGTCTCGTCCCACCATCGCTTCTTCATAGGTCTTAGGCTCATCGTTGTCTAACAACAATATGTACCGTTGTTGAGTAGTCAAGAACATGTACCTCTCTGTGCACGACGTGACCTCTCGACCCACGTGGTTCCGTGTGTCCACAACAGTTCTTCAACAGCTTGTTCATCCTGCTGTGGTTCTCAGAGGAGCTGAAACATTTTCGTGTTTCTCGAATTTCTTCAAGTTGCACCATGCTCCCACTATCCCTTCTTGAGAGAAACTCTTTCTCTAAGAAGACACCATGCCAAGCGACAAACACTTTGCCTTCTTCTTGATTATAGAAGTAATATCCTTTGTTTCCTTAGGATACCCGATAAAGAAGCATTTATCGATTTAGGACCGAGCTTATCGATTGTAAACGCTTTTACATAAGTCTCACATCCCCAAATCTTAAGAAAGACAAGCTAGGACGTTGTCCCGTCCACATCTCATATGGTGTCTTTTCACGATTTTGATGGAACCCTCGCTTAGTGTGAAAGCGGTCGTTTCAAGAGCGCACTTCAAAAAGACAACTAAGATCACTGTGGCTCATCATGGAGCGCACCATATCTAATAAGGTGCGATTCTCGCTCGTATACCCCATTCCATTGAGGTGTTCTCATGCGAGTCAATTGTGGAACAATTCCACAATCCTTCGATGATTGCCAAACTCATGGCTCAAATACTCGCCTCCACGATCGATCGTAGAAACTTGATTGTCTTGACTAAATGATTTTGCACTTCATTTTGGAATTCTTTGAACTTTTCAAAGGATTCAGACTTATGCTTCATCAGGTAGATATACCCATATCTACTAAAGTCATCAAGAAAAGTTATGAAGCATCGAAACCACCTCCGGTCGTTGAGCTCATTGGTTCACATACATCGAATGTACGAGTGCCAATAAGTCACTTGCCCGCTCACCTTGACCGTGAAAGGCGCTTTTGTCATCTTGCCAAGTAAACAAGATTCGCATGTCTCAAATGATTCAAAATCAAATGAGTGCAGAATACCATCTCTATGGAGCTTCTCCATGCTTTCTCATTTATGTGACCTAAGCGACAAGTGCCAAATAAACGTGGATTCAAATCATTCGACGCTGCCTCTTTGCATTAATGTTATAGACCGTGACTCTTCAAGAGTAAGAACATATAATCCATTCACCAATGGAGTATGACAATAGAACATATCTTTGAAATAAAGAGAACAACCATTGTTCACGGATCTAAAGTCATAACCTTCGCTTGCAAACATGAAGCGTAAATAATGTTCTTGGAAAGAGATGGAACATAATAACAATTATTCAATTCCAAAACTAATCCTCGAAGGTAAAGACAATGGCATGGTGCCAACACCACCGCAAAGAACTTTTGCTCCATTACCAACGCCAAGATCCACTTCGCTCCTCCTCAAACTTCTACTTCTTCTTAGCCCCTGCAACGATTTGCAAATGTGAGCAACCGATCCGTATCAAATACCCAAGAATCAGAGATGAAGTAGCAAGATTGATTTCTATAACATTTATACCGAGCGGAAGTCGACTTCCTTCTTTTCTCAAGATCCTCCAAGTACTTTGGGCGCCTTTTCCAATGTCCCGATTGCTTACAGAGTAGCAATCGCATCGAGCAGGCCCTTCTTGACTTGCTTGGCCTTAGAACCGCGCGATCTCATCGGTGCTAACTTTCTTTGACCGCGCTTTCTTTACATAGGGCTTGCCCTTGCCTTTCGCATCATCATCACATGATGGTCGCTTTTCTTAATGCTTTTCTCACTGATTTTAGCATCCCATGCAACTCACCAAGGTCTTGTCCATGTTGTTCATGTGATAGTTCGTAATGAATGGCTCAAAGCTCGAGGGAGCGATCAAGAATCACATCGGTAGCCAACTCTTGGCTAAGGGGAAAACCAAGCTTTTCGGACTCTCAATGTAGCCAATCATCTTAATCACATGAGGGTCGACGGATTCCTTCGCAGCTCGCACGCAAACAAGGACTTTGAAGTGTTGAACCTCTCACCCTTGCTTGGTTCTCAAACATACCACGCAACCCCACAATGATATTGTAGGCATCTGTGTTCTCATATTGCTTCAAGCTCAGAGGACATTGTGGCAAGCATGAGACACTCACATCAAGGTAATCATTCGCTTGCTTCTCATAAGCTTTCCGTGCAGCCACGTAGCATTATCGTGCAAGTCATCGTGATAAGGAGACTCAAGGACATACTCCTTGCGCTCTTGCTTGAGAACAATTCTTAAGTTGCGATACCAATCCAAAAGTTTGTTCCATTGAGCTTTTCTTTCTCAAGAATAGATCGCAAATTAAAAGAACTGGATGCGGCATTAATGACATGATCTACAACAAAGAATATGCAAAGTTTAGCACTATGTTCATGTTTGATCTTCCATTAAACAATTTAACAAAGATACTCCCACTATATGTTTTGTAATCGCTTCCCTCTAACGACATATAGTGGTCAAGATCCATGTTCATCTAAGTTCTAGTGAGCTTGGGCATCACCGCTAGAAACCTAGTGACGAGGTAAGCAACACTTGCTAATCACATCTTATGTGACTCTTGTTTGTTGGGTGGCATCCAATGCCCCGGCCCCAACACCATGCCCCAAGGCCCAAATCCAATTTGATAGCCTTGTCAAGTAAACCAATACTATGCATGTGGATGTCCGACATCCACCCTATTAGATCAAGATAGTTGATGGTACCGCTTTGGCACTCCACCAAACAATGATCATGATTCTTATAGGCAAAGAATTGGAAGGGCATCAAAACAAATTCTTAATTTTTCTTGAGAGAAGCTATTCTATCATGAAAACACACCTCTATAGGTATGGCATGAAAGAATAGTATGACAAGAAATAAACATCACATGCATATAATCACATTATACCGTGAATGGTATGGCATTTTGTATCGTAGTGGTCGCCATCGCCATGGTTCCATGGTGATATTCTTTGCCACACTTCTTGTCCTCTTTGTCATCATGCTTGAAGACTCCATAGCAAAGAACTAAACTATTACAACAAATAGGTAGCAAATGAATTACATGAGGAGCTCAAGCATCACAAGTCGACACGCAGTCGTTATACAATTAAAGAACGACCTCAACCCTACTGTGATTAATACGACACACAGCCGCCAAAACACACATGCATCACATATGCATCTATGCCATACCATTCACATCATTCCCTACAAAACAAGTTAAGCGTAGAACGTATTCTACCGCCCTGACATGAATGTGTTTCTATAACAATCTATGTGTGTACGCAACGGCGGTCTATGAAATTACATAGATCGCATCTATGAAATCGCTATGACAATCTCATCGGGCCGATCAAATCAACCCAAATCCGAGCCATTCAAAATGTCTCAATTTTCATTAGATCAGTCACATTGATCATCGCGATCGGTATGCTTGAGGAGACCGCAACACAAGACCTCAATCTGCTGGCTCAATCCATCGATCGCGCTGCAGCTAGCCCCGATGGTGTTACCAAATGGTGAGGGGCAAGTCGCGTACATCAAAGAAAGAGCACGAACTAATCTTTTGGCCACATGATGCTATCAACTCATACATATTCCAACCCCTTATGACCGATTGATCTAATCAACCCGTGCTACCAATGATTCATCACATGAACCGACTGATCTAGTCCGTAATAGATCCAATCTATTACAACCGCATATCAACATATGCGCGATCCGATCGCAAACTAAGCAAGATGGCTCGATACCACTAATGGATCGCGTAGAGGCTACGAGAGCGAAAACAAAATTTTTCTACCGCGCACACAAGGACATCATGCTTAAGGAGGGATCATGGATCGTTACCACTAGACGCGAGCGGATCCAATCAGAGGTTGTTGATGCCGATCAACGCCGCAACGAGCGCGCGCCTCCACCGTATCCACACGTCCGGGTGGAACGCCGATCGCGAGTGTACCAAAGACTCGCGAGCAGCTAGGGTTTGGCTCGGGAGGTGGCGGCGTGGTTTAGCTCGGGATTATCGATGCCTCCCTCGCCTCGCCTCCATATATATAGACCTCCTCACTTGGGCCTCGTGGACCGAGGCCCAATAGAGTCTATCCGGATCTCTATCCGAATTGAGCCCATATCCAATCACATTCAATTAGTGTTCCAACCCGCTAAGTGTGCGACCAGAGGTTCACGATACTTGGTCGCGACCGTAAACACCTTCCGGTCACCCCATTAATAGCGGCCTCTAGTAAGACATATTAACCCCAAAGTATACGTGAAGATCATATCACGAACTGTAATGTTCTCATGTACTAATCCTTTGCCTCACGATATAGATTAAACTCAAGGCGAGACCTGTCATCCTCTTAATAGCTCAATCACTCTCGATTCCGTGATGGATTATAAACTCGTGATTGACTCCTCAATCACCTTGGCATGGCCATGCACTTTCATAATCCATTACATCGAGGGGCCCGAGATATCTCTCCCATAAGGAGGGGCAAATTCTATCTTGATCATTCACATCCCACTACATGTTTCATGGCAAACCCAAAGACTACTTTTATGACTACCCGCTTCGGAGTAGTGTTTAGTAGTCCCAAAGTAGCTACTACGCATGCCGGGAACCATGATGATCTCAAGTCTAAGGATTCCACATAAACACTACTTGAGACCAACTGATGACACATGGAATCTCTCAGTGTCTCATGGCGGGTCTATCCAACATATGTTCACTAACACATGTCAATATTATTGATTTGGTATCTCCATACCATGATCCATGAGACATGATCATCAATCAATACATATGTTGATCTTTGAATCATATTTGTTCCTCATATGAAATATAATCGTGGATCATTTAGAAATAGCAACATTTTGGCATTAAGAGTCTCATGAATAAGTCACATACTCATTGATCAATAATGATAATGTCTATTTCAAGGAACAAAGCAATGTATCATAAACATAGTATGTGATATATTCAACATCTCCATGTTGCCTCTAGGGCATATCACCAACACCGCATGGCATACCGGGCGAATTGTTTCGATTGAGGTTCCCAATTTACCTCACATTTTGGGCCACCGCATGAAGCCCTAGGTACCCATTTAGATTTCAAAGACGCCACCATCCTCGGAATCGACGGACAAACGTAAAGAGTAAATCAAATATTAGAAGATATGCTCCGGCATGTGCACTAGACTTCTCGAAGGAATGGGATAAATGTCTGCCCTATGCCGAGTTTTCCTACAACAACAGCTACCAATCCAGCCTGAAGATGTCCTCTTTTGAAGCTCTATACGGCAGAAAATGTCGGACCCCACTCCATTGGTCCGAGGTGGGAGAAAACTATGTGTTTGGTCCCGAGACTCTGAGGCAAGCAGAAGAAAAGGTTCGTCTGATTAAAGATCGGTTGCTGGCAGCCCAGTCCAGGCAAAAGAGTTATGCTGATAAAAGAAGAATGCCCCTAAGTTTTGAAATTGGAGCTCACCCCGCGCTACGTTGGGCCATTCCCTATTGTAGCCAAGAAGGGAGAGGTCGCATATCAGCTGACCTTACCCCCAAACCTGTCTGAGGTACACGATGTCTTCCATGTGTCCCAGCTGAAGAAGTGCTTGCGAGTGCCGGAAGATAAAGCCCCGTTAGAAGCAATCGAGCTCGAGAAGGACCTAACCTACAAAGAATGTCCCATCAAAATTCGGACACAAAGGAAAAGAAAACCAGACCCAATCAATTCGCCAGCAGAGTGCGGTGGAGTCACCATTCAAAGAAAGAAGCCACTTGGGAGCGTGAAGATCACCGCAGAGATTACCCCGCTTATTTTCTAGCTAAGCCAAAATCTCGGGTCGAGATTCTTTTCGTGGTAGGTTTGTAACATCCCGAAAACTCGTGGAAATTGTAGAGCAAGGTATTGTGAAACATTCGTGATATGTTATGTGGAGTTGTGCTTTTGAAAGTATTTTTCAAAAATTTCGAAAGAACCCAAACCATCAAATGCCAAAGAAGGAAACACTCACTGCTTAATTAATAGAGAATTCTAAATTTGAATTAATCGAAAAGATGATCTATAAAGAAAACTTCAAAGGTTAAATAAATAGATTTTCAGATCCCCGGCCGACGCGTGGACGGACCGGATCCGCCCACGCCGCCCGGATCCGCCCTCCCACCCCGCGGGCCTCACGCTGCTCGGTCCCAAGGGCGCCATGTAGCCGCCCGCCATCTCGCCACCCACGCGACACCTCCACCCGCCTCTCTCTCGCCGACAAGCGGGCCCGCCAGAGCGGCCTCCCCTTTCTTCCTCCTCGCGCCGACCCCCACGCCGCCAAGACTTGGTCACGACCGCCTGCGGGAATCCCGCAGAGGGGCAAGCAAGATGGGAAGGGCCCCACGCCGCCCACCACCCGCCGCACTTCCCCGCCGCCTGTCGCCACGCCACGCACGCCACAGCAGCCCGCCCATGCCCCGCGACGGGTTCACCGTGGCCAAGATGTCCCGGTCGGCTATAAAGCCCGGATCCCCTCAAAAGCATCGCCCACCCCTCATCATTGTAGCAAGCGGATCGGTTGAGAACCACCAAATCGCGGGCGATCCTCTTTCTTCCCAACTCCACCGACGGCCCTCGCTGCAATTCCACCGATCCTCGCCGTGAGAGCTCGATTCTTTGCTCCCACACTATCCCCTGCACTGCCGCCAAGCTATTGCCGGCATCTCCGAGCTCGCCGACGACCGTAGCTCGCAAGACCGAAAGCCTCCCCGAGCCGCCGCTGCTGCTCGTCGCCGTCCCACCTCCGGTGATCCCCGCCTCCTCGGCCACCACCAGCTCCACCTCAAGACCAAGAACGCTTTGGCGCCTCTCCCCCCTCGCCGCGACGACCGCCGCCTCCCGGCCTCGGCCGCCTCGCCCACCCCAGACACCCCCTTAAGAGGTAAAGCACCCTTAAGGAGTGAGATGCGTCATAGCTAGCCGGTGGCTAGCGCGCCAGCCTCTTCCCCGGCCCCTCGGCTGCTCGAGCCTCCGCTCACGTGGCGCCCGAGGTTGAGCCTTTCTTTTATTTTCACGACAGTGGGCCCCACCGCCGCCGATCGCACGCAGTATCCGCCGCCGCCGCCCCTGCCCCGCTCGCCGTGCCGCGAGGGCGAGCGTGAGCCGCCGCCGCCCGGCCCCGCCTGCCGTACGCTGCAGCAAGGCAGGCGCTTGCAGCCACCCGGTCCCACGTGTCACGCCATGAGCGGTCACCGACAAGGGCCCCATCTGTCGTAATTTATTAATTTTGAGATTTAATTAAACCGAAAGTATTCAAATGTGTGTAACTTATTCATTTTAGCTCCAAATTTAGTGAAACCAATTTCTAAATTCATCTAAAATCAAGGGCTACCTAAAGGAACCAGAACCAACATTTTTGAAGATTGTTCAAATTTTATTGTTATTTGATTGTTGTGATGATTTTTATCTAAATTTTCACAGATATAAAACGTAGCTTCGAGGCCCAAGAAGAGGAAGTGCATGTCAGAGACTCCAACACCCCGAATCCCGACCTTTGCATCCAAGGCAGTCAATGCTTTGATCATTTTGAGCCTATGTTTTCAATAAAGTATTTTTGGTTTAAGTATTACAAATTGCATGCTTATATTTATGTTGCAATGCATGTTAATTTCAGATGTTAGATATATGCCCATGCTCTCTTGGTTTAGTATACCTCATTTACAATATGCTTGATTAAGTGATCCTTGTCACCCTAGTAAAAGTAATAACGCGACAACTCCTTTGAAAATAAGTCTGTAACTCTATGCCATGCTTAGTATTGCTTAGACATTCTTGGGCGTGAGAACGCCTAAGCATCACTTTCAAATATATGAGGATTTTGTTGGGCAGTCATCGTGATGATGACTGATATATGTTGGTATGAATATTTTCTGTCCCCAAAATCTTACATGCTTAATTATCCGGGCGGATGGTTGGAGGGTGTGAGTGTTGAATGGTGCCGTGATAGCACGATTTGTGATAAAGTGGTGCCGTGATAGCACAAGGGATTATGGTAGAACCGCCCGAGATAACCATTAATGATCGAATCTTGTGATGACCTCCCACTGCACAACAAGTACAACCACATCGTCGGCAAAGTGTAGGCAGGGCTAACTAATTTGCATTGACTTAGTAAGAGTTGCGCCGGTGTGAACACGGGCGGGTAGAGGATGGCTACATCCTCCGACGTGATGGCGCAAGAGGGGCTTCGGAAGGGTGGTCGCACTTGAGGAAGTGGAAACCTTAGCGGTCGAACTCGCTAGGAAAATGCATCGTAAAAGCCCCGTGATAGTCTACTCCACCGCATGGCTAAGGAATCATGCGGGCAATGAGCAGATCTATATCATGTGGGTAAAGTGTACACACTGCGAGTTAAAACTATTCGAATAGTCGTGCCTACGGTCAAGGGCGGACATGGGAACTTAACTAGATATAGTTCTGTTTCAAAAACTTTGTGGATGGGAATGGAAAAGTGGAGGGCAGAGAAAGGCCCTTATTTGAATTGTCCTGGGTGTCGTCCCAGTGGTAAAGTAAGCGGTTATAATGCTGAAGGCATGGTATGAGTAGCGGAGACCATGTAATGGTGGATGGTCTCTGATTCGATAGAAATAAATGTATATGTCATTGAGTATCATGTTTAAAATCCAACTGGCTAGGTCTTAGGGAATTTTAAGTATTATAGTTCAAAAAGCACATTTCTGCAAACAAAAATAACCTGAGCCTTCCCTTGTTGAAAGCCCCGATATTACCCATCGCGATTCGTGTGTTGACTCACGAGCACGGTGGTTAGTGTGCTCACTCTCGCAATACCAAAAATTCAGATTCGGGAGCTCAAGATCCGTATGCCTACGAGGAAGCACCTGCTACAGATGGAGGAGACCACGCCAAAAATTAGGACGAATAGTCCGCGCCTAGAACCTTAGGCATCTAGACTAAGGTGTGGCTTCATTCAAATATTGCTAGAGCCCTAGTAATATTTGTATGACCACTTTTGCCCTCAGTCTTTGCTTGTGGTTTAAAGGCCTACTTTGTATCGCTTCCGCTGTTGAACTTTTGTAATGTAAATATTTGGCCTCCGCCCTCATCAGAATAATCGTGCCTTTGTGAAGGCCTAACTTCACCTACGCTTATGTAAGAATATTATGGCTTGTTGTGAACTTCATGTATGAAATGATTCAAGAATGTATCTGTGCATTATCTACTGATCCAGGGAATAATGCGGTAAGGCACAGCAGACTGGTTGAAAAATCCGGTCCGACGACCGCCATGCCTTCTTGTAGCTCACTTCAATCCCCTCGAATTTGCTACCGCCATTATAACCTTCGGAAAAATGGATACATCTACCACGATGAGGTGGCTCACCAGCTCCGCAACATATGCTGATGTCATGTTGCGGTGCCTACGCATCGCCCCGCAAGCTCAAGAATCGTGATCATGCAAGACCGTTATCCGAACTCGCCCGCCCCTAAAACCGCGGCACGAACTTTGCCAAGACAGACCCGTCAACACACTTCATAATGTACGTGTTCGGGTTTGACCTGTGCACCCGATACGTCCGGCTAATGTTCACGGCAGATCTAGCAATAGCTCACGGACAAAGACTCTTATTACTAAGCATCGCCTCAAAATGAGTGTGGCCTCACGAACCCCATTCTCCTCCTCCGCCTGTGGCAAGACTAGGGATGCCGCTGCGTTGTCGCCCGCCTGATGACACGTACGCACCGTCGGTGATCACAACACCACCTACCACCCCTCCAATTGCAGCTTCGCCATCATCGTCCTCTCTAAAACTATATGTTTCCTCATCCTCCTCCTCCTCGCTGCCCACTTCTTTCACCTGGTCCCCAAGGTACTCATGACAGTCAATACGGGCGGCTCACCATCTCTCCCCCACACCTTCGTTGGCCTGGAAATTCTGTGCACGTCTCCTGAGGTCTTCATCACCCACTTCCTCGCCGACATCTTCTCCCGCAGAAGCGTCTTCATGACCGCCCAAGATGAACCCAGGCACTACATATGCACCAGCGGCATCAGAACCACCCATGGCGGATGATTCTGTCCTCTCCACGAACTCGACATATACCATTGGTCTGGCATATATCGCAGCATCGTGGTTGCACAAAACCTCCATGTAGTTGGCCCACGAGGCATCGTTGGTCACCTTCAGAAGTTGCCACATTCTCTCCCCTGCATCACCCACCATTGACGCATAGACTGCCTTGATCCAGAATCTCTTCCCTGCGGTGTACCGATCGAACATGAACGGACACACCTCCGTAGGTCGACAAGCTCATGGCGCTCGGACTGGTGCCCGGATCACGGTCCGGTCACAATTAGACAGTCCGCCCATACGGCCCGTCACAGTGCGAGACCACTCCCGTAGAATATGAACAAGTCTTGAATGTCAGCCATGGCGTACCTAACATAAGTGCACAATCAACCATCTCAGTACACAACATGCAACAATCGATTATCACACCCCACTACCCCATTGTAACATTAATAAGGGTATTTATAAATCTACGCTTTACTTCTAACTATTTTACTTCCAAATTCTAACATACATCAAATTACATATTCACTTCATTTTTATTTCCATGTCTAATTCATATGAAAATTATATTACAACGTTATTTTATTTTCACTATTGTTCTGTATTAAGCTTGTTTCTATTCATGCCAAATTCCCATTACATATTAAGTGCATAATCATCCATGTTAGTTTCAAACATGCAATAATCGTACCATCAAACACCCACTACCGCACTTTATTTTCAATTTATTTTTACCACCAACCGCACTATATCCACTTCTTCCCTAACCGTACTAATTGTATGTTTCTAATCCTGGTACTATTGTTATCACCTATAAATGCTCTAAAAAATATGTACTTTCTCACCGTCTACAAATCTACAAGTTCATATTTTCGCACAACATGAAACTACATTACAATACGTATGTTCTCAAAAAACAGAGTACAACATTACATACACTACAATACATCATGCCTAACATATGTAAGATTTGCTACAAATACATAGCGTATCAAAGATTGACCTAAAATAACATTAACTAAACATGGTTTGCTTAATTATAAACTAATGACATACATAAAATATTAGTTGCACGGGTACAAAACTTACCTCTTCTTGTAGCTCACGAGACGATCTATAACTTTTCTACTTGCCAAATCACGATTCCAAATGAAATCAACTCAAATCTTCCTTCTTCGCTCCTCGCTTTTTTCATCGCCTTCCTCGCCTCGCTCGGTTGAATGAACTGCAAATGAGCTTCTTCCTTCGTATGCGAACATATGTTGAATATATCTCATGCATCCTTTGCTCATGGAGATGGGCCATAGAAATGAGCAGCTGACACGTGTGCTAGCGGGTGGCCAGGCTTGGGTGTTTTCGGCGCTTTCGGCGGATGGAATGACAGCAGAGGAGACGCGCGGTTGGGAGAGCAATCATGCGCTCGGTGCCCTGATGCCCGGTGGTGCGGTCCCATACCGCACGACCGGTGCACAGTGTAGTCATGCGGTGTGGCACCGCACGACCGATGAACAGTGCAGTCGTGCGGTGCCAGACCGCTCGATCGGACGCGTGTCGGTCCGGTGCAGTCCCGTGGTCGAACGGGGGCTAGAAACAGAATTTTTTAGATGTAGAGACTAAATTTGAAATTTCGGATTTCTACAGTATTACATATGTCCAAAATTCCGTCGCGCGAGAGCGAAAATTTCTGAGTGCATAAAGCGCAGTGGCAGGGCCCACAGCCTGCAGACTGCAGAGGCGGCGAAAGCTAGGTGTTGGTGGCAAATGGATAATTTTAGGATTTTTTGGTTAATGGTGGGCAGCGGCATAGATGGGTGGAAATCGAGGTAGGGTTCGGGTGATGGCGAAAACTACAGGGGCAGCGCACGGTGGATGCGGTAGATGGATAGATGCCGTGCAACAGCAACTAAGACAATCAATTTGATAATACAAAACTAAGAACAAATTAAAGCACAATGATCTAAGTATGTGATGTTGGTATTTTTATGGAGCAATTGTGGGGCAATTATCTGGATTATAGGATAGAAAATAAATATGATACTAGTTAAAGGTAAATAATTATATCGTGTTAACCCGACGCACTGATGCTAAGATGATACGGAGGGTCCGATCTTTATGGTATAAGAGCAAGTATAACTTTGAATCCATGCGAGCTTAACAAACAAATGATACCAACCACTATTTCAATATAGCAATTTGTGACAAAAAAAAATTGCTCAACCATACATGTTCTTCCTGTAAAAACACGAGGAAATCGCAAGATGCACACGGTAATATTCAGATGAAAACTCTCTATTCTGCATTATAGCACAAACCATATAACCAAGAACAAAATTTTTAATCCAAATAACATTGTCCGAGCCAAAAAGTTACGGTACAAAGATATTTAAAGGCACTTGGTGCCGACTCCTCTTGGTTCGGCACATGGTGCAGCCTTGATTCACTCGATTCCAGTACAAGTGATCTTGTACGGGTCCCTTATACAGACGAACAAAGGTGATCCGACGCAGCTTCGTGTGCGCGAAGAATTCTACGAATTCTTCACATTTTTTGCCCAAGGCGTGGGGTGTAAATGGAGTGGATATTTTTTGATCGTTCGTTCGTCCATTTTAATTTGGATATAATTTAGAATAAATTTTCGGATATCCGAAGGTTTTATCGGATATGAAAATAGAGTCAGATATTTTTTTATCGGATACGGAAACGGATTCGGAAAAGCATTATACGATGGATACGGAGCTATCTGGGTATTTTCTGGATAGTTACCGGATACAAAAACAGATAGTTACCGGATAGTTTCCGGATACGGAAACGGATAGTTACAGAATAGTTTCTCATTTACACTCTTCGCTTGTTCAGTAAGAAATAGAATGCTTTCTGATTGAAAATCTATGTTAAGCAATAACTATACAGTTATTATTGAGACTGTGACTTGCACCGGAGAAGTTGAGTCTGCTGAGAAGAAGCAGAAGAAGTGTACCTCGAAGATTCGGGACCACTATATTAAATACACCGTGATTGTTGACACAAAAAATGGTGGAAAGGAGAAACAACTTTAGGTGCAGTGCAATAAATATCCTCACAAAGCTCGATGTGAGACCTTAAGGGGCAGGAAGGCCTTGTGAAATCATTTGCTAAATGTAATAAAGTTACATGAACTAGTGATGTACTTGACTATTTGGCTATAGACAATTCGTACTTTTGAACCATGTGACATGTAGCTAGTTAGTAACTACTTATTTAAGGAGTCTCTATCATTTACTTGCTACTTTGCTAGCTAGAATTTACGAATTGCTTAACTTGTCCCTGTCACATGTGAAATTTGCTTTCCAGATTATCCAATCAAATATTCGTGACCGAACTAACCGTATTCGGAGCGGCATGTATTCGCTCCGTATTCGTGACCGAGAATATCCGTATTCAGATTTGTATCCGGTACTATCTGTGTCCGACTCGACTCGACAAAAAATATGAAAAAAGGATACAGGATGAGCAATATCTGTCCGTATCCCCTCAGTTTGCACCCCTACCTTAGCGGCATCAAACCCCGTTTTTGGTCCCTGTACGTGTGAAATTCTGGTTCTGGCCTGTCCCGTGGCCGGGGAGAGCACGAGAAGAGATGAAGCGGTTAGGCGCCGCGTGAGGAGATGTGATGCGCTCGGGCGCCACATGAGGAGATGTGATGCGCTCGGGCCGCCTCGTGTTGGTTGGGACCACGCCAGCTTTTTCGGCATCGTGAGCGTGACCTTCTCCTGCGGCCACCTTCCTCGCCGCTCGCGATCGTGCAAACTCTCCTCGCGGCCTCCGACCGTGTCATCTCCCTTGTACGCTCCTAGACCGCACGAGGAGATCAGATCGGGCAATGCGTGTGAGATAGGGCTTAATAAGGGCATCCACAATGTATGAAAATAGAGGGTCCTAAGGCACCTTAAGGTCGACCTTATATATTACAAGGGTGACCTTATGCAGGCCATAAGTAAAAAAAACTTAAGACCAGTCCTCAAGCTAAAGACCTGACCACAAGTATTAAAATACAATTTTTTCTTTATCTGCCGAGTGAGACCATCTTAAGGCCTCTTGGGTTATATACATTAAAGCATCAACCTTAAGGTTTAGATGAAACCCATCTTAAGACCCCTTGAATTATATACACTGTGAATGCCCTAAGGTATTCTAATGCCGCTCAGGGCCAAAATGATGAAAGATTCGAATTCTGCTTGGCCAATGTGCTGATAATCAATCCGGATGTGGAAGGCGAATGTTGTGGCAGCAGTAAACAGGGTTGGGTCCATCTTGCGCACGAGCTGAGGAAAATAAAAATGGCAGCATCTTGTATTAGTTGTTCGTGTACGATTACCCGTGTGTATATAGCAATGGCCCAAAATTAGCATAAAGCAGCCCACATGCATTAATGGTGTCGACCTGGTCAATCGTTAATGGTCGTGCATGTATGCTAGGGGTGAAAAACAGCAATAAATAATTCGTTTTATCTAATATTTATATATAAAATATATAAAGGTATTTACAAATTTATATTCGAAAATATTCATATTCGTATTTGAGAGTATTTATATCCGTATTTAAGAATATTCATATTCGCATTTGTATTCAAGAATATTTGTACTAGTATTCGAGACTATTCAATTCGTATTCGATCCGTTTCCTATGTCTATTTGTAACAAATCTGGTTACCGAAAATCTGAGGAAAAATCCAGATGAATTTTGTGATTCAAAAGTTGAATTTGGGTAGTTTGAAACCGGTAACCATTCTGGTAACCAGTCAAAAACCGGCAAAACCGTTAGAAATCTGTTCTCATCGAGATTTATTATAGAAGTTATAGGATAATATTCGATTCGATCGAATTAAGTATATATTCGATTCAAATTGTATCCGTTATAACATTCGATTCGTATTCGTTTTAAAAATATGGATTCGTATTCGTATTTGAGACTATTCGATCATATCTGATTTGTTTCATCCCTAATGTATGCTGCATTGGGAACAAAGTGGGGTTCCACCATGTGTAGCTCTATGCATAATGCATGTAGTCCACCGTGTGCATATAGGTTTCTGGAAGTAAAGCTCTTTCCTCACGTCTGTTTCTGCCTTCTAGCTTTTTAATTTCTTTTTTTCGGTTTTTGGTTTTTGGACTTTTTTGGTTTTTATCTTTTTTCTTATCCTTTACATTGTCTGTGATGATATAATTTTTTAGTTTTTTAATTTAATTTTTTAAAAAGACTAATAATTGTTACAGTAAAAAAATCAGAATCCTAGGCTTAAAAGCCCTTTAGAGCACTACCCTGTTGGTGGGGTCTGTGGGTACTGCATTCCACCAAAGTACAGTGTCTGGTTGAGCCCACGTAAACGTGTGAATGTTCGTCCTTATCCCCGATGGAAGTATAATAAAATAATATATCTGTTCGATCGGCTTGATGACATCTTGATCATAGTACCATTTATTGACATGCAACCCTTCTTTCTGTCTGGAGTCTTTCGAATGCATTTTCGCTTTAGATTTGTACAGAACAATTATATACCTATATATAATTAACTAAAATAGTAACTCTATTTCTCTAAATATAATAAATAAAGATCTAATTAAATTAGAGTTTATCTGGCAATATTTAATATAGCTCAATAATTATTTTTAGTTAAGTAATATATTTAACTGAAAAACGTTAATTATATCTATATCCGCATCAGTATACCAACTTGTAGAGAAGTTCATACAGTTCAGTTTTACATCAAAATTCAATACAAGTCAACACAGCGATAGGTGCTGGCTTCTTCTAAAATCAACAAGATTGTCACAATAACGCAACAAAACCACGACCAGAAAGTATGACAACTTTTAAGCAAGAGAATAAAAGTCAGAAGAAACTACGAAGTGATTTGCTTGCTTTGGCTAACCTTTGCTTTCTTTGCAATGCTTTCAAGTTTCAAATATATGTATTATATATTCATTGAAGTTGCACGCCTTCAAATATATGTTATCGACCCCCAGGCATCCTCTGCAGTAGTGTTTTACTCACATGCAAAGCTTATCTGGTCACCAAAGCGGTGAGGTGGAAGGGAGAGGAGAAAAAGAGAATATACAAGCCAAGACATTGGATATTTCGTTGAGGGAGGGCTTCTATCTAAAAGACGCATTTTGTGAACCCATCAAATTAATTTAGGGTTGATTGTTAGAGACGAGAGATTCATCAGCAACTAAAACATTGTGGCCCCTTAGATATAACGTCAAGACACAATTTATTCAAGTGGTTGTATCTAAAAACTCATTAAAGCACTGAAGAGTCCTAGAAAAATGGCATCTACTGTTCAACTTCTATATAAAATAGGTGCATCTTCCATATAATTGAGCCTAGCTTTATGTCCCGCCTACATTTCTAGTTAAAGAACATAGCTCGAAAAAGGCAAATGAGAACAACTTTGGCGTTGTTTACAATAGCCAGATTGATGTGGCATTGGTACCAATCTCATCCACTCATTGATAGTAACAATACAACCTGCAACGTAAAGTGAAAAAAGTTGGGGAGAAATGAGCTGGATAACTTGAGCATCAATTTTACACTTTTACTCATTTCGAAGATAGATATGTACTGGAAATCAATCTATCTATATATCTATACCAATTGGAGGCTCCTTCAAAATCTCACATTAATCCTGGGAGGTAACGACATTAACTGAAAATAGGAAAAGGCTAAAAATTATCATATTATTCGGAGAAGAAGAAAAATCTTGGCTAGGGTATCTTCGTACTAGTGCATCCTACGGCATGAATATATGTAAACTACCAAATCAAATCAAACTATACCAATTAGAGGCTCCTCCAGAAGCCCTCGCGTTAATCCTGAGAGGTAATAAAACTAGAAATTATTATGTTAATAAAAAATAAAAATCCTCGCATTAATCAAGAGCCCTCATGTTAATCCTAAGAGGTAATAAAACTAGAAATTATAACGTTAATAAAAAATACTAAAAATTCTCGCAGAGAAAAGAAAAAAATCTTAGCTATCCAATCTTCGTACGAGTGCAACCTACCGCATGGATCTATGTAAACTATCAAAAAGTTTGGTAGATGGAATCTAATTTAAACTGTTGGATACTTATACTGGATGGATACATACAATTCCCCAAGTGGACACAGCAGAGAAAAACATTCCATATGAATCACATATGGAGGGATCAAGAGCGTCCACCTATAAAGCGCTTTTGCTCCAAGCTGCGAAATCAAAATCCTTAACACTATATGGATAAATCAGAGTCCGAACCGGGTTTCAGACTATTGGACGTTAATCTACGGGCCTAACCGGCCTATAAAAATAAAAATAAATAAAGATGAGTACGATGTGGATGTGAATGGAAATTTTTTATATGCTACTGAATTAGTTTCAGATCCTAGGTCTAGCTACCACTATATTTGCTAGGTGCTTTCTTAAATGCCACTGCTATAGCAAAATCATACCTTTTAATCACTACTGTCAATTATGTTGACTGTCCCTAACCAAATTGTCCATAACACCCGTCTTGCCATCAGTTACTATGTACCAAGTGCCTACGGCACAGATCTATGTAAACTATCAAAGAGTTTCGTAGAAGTTAAAAATCTTGGCTACCGAATCTTCGTACTAGTGCAACCTACAGCATGAATCTATGTAAACTATCTAAGCAAATCAAATCAACCTATACTACTTGAAGGCTCCTTTGGGAGCCCTCACGTTAATCCTAAGAGGTAATAAAACAAAAAAATATTATGTTAATCGAAAAAAAGAAAAAATACTAAAAATTCTCACAATAAACAGAGAAAGAAAATTCTTGGCTATCACATCTTCGTACGAGGGCAACCTACGGCGTGGATCTATGTAAACTATCAAAGAGTTTGTAGATGGAATCTAATTTAAATTTTTGGCTATTTATACTGGATGGATACAAACAATTCCGACCCAAATGGACTCAGCAGAGAAAAATAATCCATATGTATCACATATGGAGGAATCAAGATCAAAATCCTTACACCATACGTCTAATTCCTGTAAATAAATCCACTTATAAAGCTTTTGCTCCAAGCGGCGAAATCAATATCCTTACAGCATACTTCAAAATCAAAGTCCGAACCGACTTTTAGGTGGTGATCATTTGAAACATTTTTGGTGAACATGGTGAAAAGACCTTGTAGTTGAAAGAGACTTATTTAACATAATTAAATTTAAAAAAATAATGAACATTGTGACTGAATTGGTGAAGTTGCATGCATGGCACAATGTCTTCACGCATGCATGCAGATTAACGTGGCACTTGATGTACGTTACACCTGATCCAGTACATAACTAGAAGATAAAATTAAGTTTTGTTTTCGAGGATGAAATTAAGATATTAATTATTGTAGCATATTCCAGTACCTCCAACCTGGGCCTAGTGTATCATCACCAAGACATCACCATCGTGGTCCTTCGATTTGGATTGATGCCTAACATGTCGGGCAGATGACAAATCATTGAAATAAATAATTCTGAAATGTTTACAGAGTTAAGAAAAATAAAGATGAGTATGATGTGAACGTGAATGGAAATTTTTTATATGTTACTGAATTAGTTCTAGATCCTAGGAAAATTTTACATACTACTGAATTAGTTCCAGATCCTAGGCCTACCACTAGATTTGCTAGGCGCTCTCTTAAATGCCACTGCTATAGCAAACTCTTACCCTTTTAACCACTACTGTCAATTCTGTTAGACTTTTCCTTGACAAAATTGTCCATAAAACCCATCTTGCTATCATTTTCTTTCTCGTCTATATCACTCTTGTTAGAAATAATCTTGATTTAGAGTCTAAGCTGTAGTAGAGTCCGTCTCCGTATATAACTCAAGTTTAAGTTATGTCTAACTTGAAATCCGAATACGTATGCTAGTAGAAGAGTATTAGTCTATATATTGAGAAAGTTTATAACCAGTTTTGTAAGGAAAAAGGGGAGCAAATAAGAGAATAGAGAAATCCAGAAATTCTCCTGTGTTCTCTCAGTTTATTTGCGATGTATGTGTTTTCTCCTGGAATAAAGTTAATAAATAGTATCAGAGTCTACACGAGAATCGAGTCGTTGAAAAATTGTTACAATGATTTTCGTTTCGGCACATCTCCGTTCGTGGAACGCTCCGAAGTCTCCGTCCGCACGTCGTCGTCTCGCGCGCAGGACAAAGAACGCATACAGCAGAGAGAGACAAGACAGAGAGGAGAACGCATTGCTTGCGCAGAACAAACTTTGCAGCAGTAGGAAACCAGTACATGACAAAAGAAAAAAAAAGCAACAGAGTTGTTGCTGTGCTGACAGCAAAGAAAAAGAGAAGACTTGTTTTTTCGTGTGCTGGACTCACAAACAAGACACGAGAGGGAGAGAGAGAGAGACAAAACAGAGAGTCAGCACATAGCGTTTTGTTGCCTCTTTCTCGTTCCGCGCGATATGCAGCCCGAAGCATTGAGCGTTGCGGTGTCCTCCGGTCTGATCTGCTCCCATTTTTTCTTCTCCGAGTTAGAGACAGACATCAGCGCAATAACAGTCGTCTCGAGCGAGTACTCCAGATGCAGACCAAGTCCAAGCGAAAAGGAAAAACAGTATAGTTTTTTTTCTCTATTCCCTGAGTCCAAGAGCTACTTTAAAGTAGCCCGAGTTTTTCATCCGTGCTCAAGATCATGTCACATTCTTCGGGAAGCGGTGTCACCGGTGATAAGGTATTATCCAGTATGATGGCGAAAGAGAGTTCCGCTATCTCACTGCATTATTCGATACTCACAACGAGTAATTATGCAGCCTGGGTAATCAAGAGAGGAGTGTGGGATGTGATTGAGAACGGCAACATCGATGTGTACAAGGATCAGATGGCATTGGTGGCTATCTACGAGGGCATCCCAGAGGAGATGCTCTTCCCACTAGCCGAAAAGAAGATGGCCAAAGTCGCGTGGAAGGCGTTGAAGACAATGCATCCTGGCGTCGATCGTGTGAAGGAAGCAAAGGTACAAACTCTCAAGACCGAGTTTGAGATGTTGTGTATAAAGGGAACGGAGTCGATCAATGACTTCGCTGTCCAGTTGACGATCATCGTCAACAAGATACGAGCCATTGGCGAGAAGGTGGAAGAGTTGTACATAGTGAATAAATTTCTTCTCCTGTTCTCTCACAATTTCTCCCAATTGCTTCAGTCATAGAGCAATTTAGAGACCTAAAGACAATGACCACAGAGGAGGTCATCGGTCATCTTAAGGCGTATGAGGAACACATCTGCGACAATAGCAACAACGGCGACGGACAGCTCTAGTTGACTTGTGCTGAGTGGGGGATCCGATCATCAAAGTATGAAGGCAAGAACACTTCCAGCGGTGGTGGCCAAGGCCGTCATAATCGGAAGTGTGATAAGGCAAAAGTAAGGTGTCATAATTGTAACGATTATGGACACTTTGCTTTAGAATGCCTCAAGCCGAGGATGAAGAAAATGTTTGTTGCTGAAGTGCTCAGCGATGATGAATCAATAGTGCTCTGATGATGAGTTGAGTCAGGGACATCGAGAAGATGTGTCGTCGCCCAAACTCAAGTAAGGTGAAAAGGAATAGGAACGTTGTGGAGATGTGTCAGCGTTCTGTGTCAAGTATGAGTTTTGTAAGTTGTAGTTGAGACCGACTGCCTCAATGTTTTAGAATCTTTGCATCTGAATGACCCGTACTAGTTGAGTTGAGTTCCAACATGTAGCTTGAATGTATAACGCTTCATATGGAGGCGTGGCTAGTAGTTTGTAATGCATTGAGACTAAAACTACAGTATGTCAAGTCAAGATTAAGGGGGAGATTGTTAGAAATAATCTTATCTTAGAGTCCAAGACATAGTAGAATTCATCTCCGTGTGTAACTCAAGTTGAAGTTATGTCCAACTTGAAGTCCGAATACATATGCTAGTAAGAGAGTATTAGTCTGTATATTGAGAAAGTTTGTAACCAATTTTGTAAGAGAAAAGGGAGAGCAAATAAAAGAATAGAGAAATTCAGAAATTCTTCTGTGTTCTCTTAGTTTATTTGCGATATGTGTGTTTTCTCCTGAAATAAAATTAACAACTCTCTCTCTCTCTCTGTGAAGACATGTAGTCTGACCCTTCCGCTCACCCCCCTCTCTGTTATTCTTTTGCTCTCTTTTTCTTTCCTTCCTTGTCCCCATCCCTTATTCTCCCTACACCAAACTCCACGGTTTTGCTCGGATCCATCGGATCACAGCTCCAATTGGCTAGGCCAACCACCAACATCACGATCATTCTATCTCGCTTACCATTGCTCCTCCATAGCTCAATTTCATTTTTTCTCGATGTCATCTCATGCCCCTCCGTCTCAAAGCCTTGGCCCACAACCAAGTCTAAACACGCAGCTATGTTTGCCACCGGTGGTACCACCGCGCTCGACTCCGCCACCTTGAGTCACCCCAAATTATTTCTCCACACCTTTCCATTCGAGTCCGTGTAGTTTGTCTCGCTAGCAACCTTTCTTTGGTGGGCCTTCAATGACACTCTCCTCACTGGTGCTATGGTGGGTTTGCTACAATATTGCATATAAGGGAGCCTAACAAATACCATGGCGATCCGGTCTCGGGACTAATTCAATGACATATAAATAATTTGGTATTGTTTTGTATTCACTAACAACACCATAGAAGGATGGAGCTACCACCTCCAAAGGTGACATTCTTTTCCAATGACGTGGTAGACCGGTGGGGTATAGTGTTAGGATTCACCGATGTTAGAGATGGGTTCACCGAGACCCCCGGTCAGAAGCTATATTAGCATAAAATAATTTATTCTACCTCATGAACTAGAAAACCATGCAACTAAGAGATCATACATCTTTACAGCAGAATAAGGGTTGGAGTAGCCTGATCCAGCAAAGTGTGCATCCTAGTCGATCAATCTCGCGAACATCCCACAAAGAGCTTGTCATCTTGCCTCCTCGTCGTGATCACATGAAGCATCTTGTACAACTCATGGATCATCCCCGATAAGCACCGTAGTTGCAACAGTGTGTCTATCGGTATCCACATGTCCTGGAGTGGAATGTCGTGTGCCAATGCGCCGCACTAGCATGCACGGCTAGGGTTTCTTAGGTACGTGGCGAGGGTTTCGGTGTTGTGCACTCAAAAGCTACCACTTCTCCAAATATAGAGCCTCTTAATGGAGCCCGATGTTAGGGATCCAATAAGGTTGATACGAATGGCCCGATCTTGTGATGACATTGACGAAGGAAGATAACTCGACAATGGCAACAAAATCTGAATTGAAGAAACCTTATGTCAAGCACAAGATCGCAACAATAAAAATCACACCACAACCCTCACAAAGAATTGATCCACACAACCAACACATATGCGCCGCACGAATTGAGTGATCATGACTAATCAATCCAAGCAATTCTAGAAAAATTAGCAAGAACAATGAACATAAGAACTCTCAAATTCTGATAAACACATAACCAAAAGTCAATTAGATCAATTCATCTAAATAAACGTTGACCTACCAAAAGAGTATAAGACCTTGGATACTTATTGGACACCATTCCTAACCTTCCTTAAGACAACTTGACTCCAACTCGACACGCATGCACCCTAACACATGCATACACTCCATATGGTTCGAGCACACAACAATCATGCATGGTTTCTATTTTGAAACCAAACAAACTCAAATTCTAACTAAACTTTCCTATTATACATACAAACAAGCCGAATGGGCTCGGGGTCCAAAGGCATGCAAGCCCACGAAAACTCAAAACAAAACCCAAATGCAACCCACTTTGAATCCGCACGTTTTGGGTGCTTTTGGGCTCAAAATGACTTCCAATTCATATTGGGCTTGGGAGGATCCAAATTGATCCTCAGAAAGTGCTTGGATCTTCGATTCTTTTGCTTCTTTTGGTCTCCAACACTTCCCTTTTTTTCTTCAAACCCACCTTTCTCCACTCTTTCTTGGGTGTTAGGAACGAGTTCACCTTATCATGAGTAGAATCAAATGTAGGATCAGTTGTTGTAATAAAGATGACATGGATATCCTCATCATCTCCCTACCCTTCAAGAAAAGCCATCATCAGCTTTTGCTCACTTCTAAGGTCACTAAGTAACTTGTTTTGAACTTGTAATACGCATGGAGAAGATAGAGAAAGTTGCCCTATATCCTCATCATTTGTAATTTGTACATTATCATAAATAACACTAGAAAATCGATGGTGAAGTGTTAGTTTCCTTACACCTAACATCTACTTCTTCCAATTTGTGCAAATTCAACGAAACAGTTGTAGCCATTGTTGACACAAGGTTGCTTCAATTCGGATCGTGTTGCCATATTCAAGTTATCTTTGTTCATCATTGCCATCACAAGATACCACCACCCCATATCGATGGTACTAAGCGTACACGGATCATAATCTGAGTTAGGAATGGATCCTATCCAAACTGATTTGTTCCAACCCATTACGTATGTGATCCTATAGGTTCATGGATAGTCAACCACAGCCCAGAAACACCCGCGGTCCCTAGCAAGGCATAGAGACCCCCCAAATAAACATAAAAATCATATATGATGAACCTATACATTGTAATCATGTGTTGATCCCTTTGCCTCACGATCTTTTAGTGGATTAGTTAGTTGCAATTAACTTTTCAACCACATTCGGCATGGCCAAGCCTAAGGATATCTCTCCTGTTGTAAAGGAACGATTCATTCCCACCACATGCTTCGTAGTAAACCTAAAAGCTACTCTTATGACTATCCAGTTATGGAGTAGTGTTTGGGAAACCCTAGATAAAATATTACACGTGTAGGTAACCATTATGTTCTTATGTTTAAAGATCTCGCATACAAACTTATGAGACCAACTGATGACACTTGAGAATATAACCATTCCCGTATTGTCTCGATGTGGGTCAATCCAATAGATTCTCAAACATATTTCCATATTATTATTTTGATATCTCATACCTATGATATGTGAAACATGACCATCAACCAATATATGTGATGATCGACATATCATAAGTGTCATATATAATGATGTAAGGTTAGGCATAATTTAAAATAACATCATAACATGAATACATAATTCTATGAACAAGTAATATACTTGTTAGTCAATATAATGATAGTTCATTCAAAGAATAGAGTAGCATATTATGAAAAGTTTATAAACATAAAAGAGATACAATCATCTCTACGGTTGCCTCTAGGGCATATCACAGTAATTAGAATTTTCCAATGCTAGCTGTGGTTTGTTTGTCTAGATTTTTTTAGAAACCTCCATAAAAGTTAAATATTGAGAAAGTTAAGTAGGTCGAGCACAACAGTGGAGGTGTGACTTGAGCTAGCTCGTTGCTTGGCGGGGGCGAGGGCAACGGTGGATTTGAGTGCATGGCATATGCTTGGCGTATTATGATAATATGATTCCTCTCATCCATAGCAAAGCACATGCATTCATCTAGTAAATATTAAGTACCTTTAGGGCATCCTCACGATTAAATTTTACCGAGTGTCTCTTCTGATGACACTGAAGGAGAATGGGTAGGCTATGCTAGCTACAACAATTGATTTTCTGCCGCGTTCAACCAGAAAACATGCGTGTAAGGGAGTCATGGATAGTTACCACTAGATGCGCTGTGCAGCAAAAAAAGAGTTGGAGCAGCCCGGTCCAACGTAGATGCGTGTTGATGAAGAAGAAGCAGTCGATCGTTTCACGAACTGAATGTCTCCTCCTCGCGTCCTACGCAATAGCCTTGCGCTTCGCCAATCGCCCAGCGAAGAACAAAGCGGCGCCCACACGAGTCCACACGTTCGGGATGGAACACCGTGCGCTGGTGTGCTAGCACCGCGCGCCTAGCTAGGGTTTCGAGATACGGCCGAGTGGAGGTGGCGGCTAGGGGTTTTAGAGCATAGTAGTCTATGTTTCTCTGTGATACCTGCAGCCCGGCCTCCACATATTTATAGAGCATGCTAATGGGCTTCCACGTTGTAGGCCCATTAGAACCCTAATCCCATATGGATCAATATCCCTTTTAGCCTATAAAACCGAATTGTTTATGATTGCCTCTTGGGCACATCACTAACAGACACATGTTGACGAATCCATCTCCTTGTGCCCACGAACTCTTACTTCGTGCCAATTCCTTTGCCCCACCTCTTCGCTCCTCCACCCCTTCACCTCCCGTTCATCTCCCCTATTTTCTGAACTTTCAAATTGAAAAGTTTCAAATAAAAAACTTTCAAAATCAGACTTTAAATTTGGAAAGGTTCAACTTGGGAAATTTTGAATTGAAAGTTTTGACAGGATCCTAAAAAATTCAACTCAATTTGAGAAAAATTTAACTCGATTCTGGGGGGAAATCAACTCAATTTGGATGGTTCCAAGTTGGTTTCAAGGAAAATTCATCTCAATTAAAAAAAATCAAATAGTATGGTTAGGGCAACACAAAGCTCGCGGACTGCAATGCGTTTGCAACTCCTAGACAACGGTTTGCAACTTATCACCTAGGCATTTCAGAGCTTCGTCTCGACGAGCTCTGGCTGACCCGCTCACAACCGGCGATGGTAGAGCTCCTAGTGTTCCGATGGATAGCACATGCTCGTAGTGATCCATGACTGTGGTGCGACGAGCACTTCGACGGTGACATGCACGACCTCAGGCATGGCTCTACATCCTTTTCCCTATTGTTGGCTAAGAATTAAAGCCTCTCTTGCTAGATGCTCTGTGCGTGATAGCCACGTGCCGGCGTCATAGCACGTGTCTAGGGCGTCCGCATAGAAAACTACCTGGGGTAACCCCAAGATAGCAATTTAATAAGTAATATGGTCTGGTGTTGAGTCTAAGAGCATTTACAATGGTGTATACTACGATCTGTACCTAGTGTCCTCCTATGTCTAGTATCTTCCTATGTCTATGTGCCCCAATTGCACTCAGTTGTGACATGTGAAACTATTTACTAATGTTCTCTACGAATATCTGTTCATGCATTGTCCAAGGTGACGTGAAGGTGATTGTATTGTGTTGCTAGAGCCAATATCTAAAATTTCTTTTGAATAAACGGAAAGCCAATATCTAAAGTTTCTTTTCTTTTGAATAAACGGAAAGCCAATATCTAAAGTTTCTTTTGAATAAATGGAAAGCACACCAACTCGTGGAGAAGCTGATATGCGACGCTTTGTGCAAGCCACCACAGCGACTGGCGCTGGCTCCTGCTAAATCAACAAGATTGTCACAATAACATAAAAAACCAAGACCATAAAGTATGACAACTTTTAACCAACAGACAACTTTTAACCAAGAGAAGAAAAGCCAGGAGAAATCACGAAGTGATCGATTTGCCTGCTTTGACTACCGTTGTTTTCTTTGCAATAACATAAAAAACCAAGACCATAAAGTATGACAACTTTTAACCAACAGACAACTTTTAACCAAGAGAAGAAAAGCCAGGAGAAATCACGAAGTGATCGATTTGCCTGCTTTGACTACCGTTGTTTTCTTTGCAATGCTTTCAAATATCTCTTATCGACTCCCAGGCCTCCCCTGCAGTAGACTTTTACTAATAGTTAATAGGAATGCTTTGGTTCCTTGCTCACATGCAAAGCTTTTCTGGTCACCAAAGCGGTGAGATGGAAGGAAGACAGAGAATATACTTGTATCTTAACTGATATGCAAGCCTTTTGTAGCAAATCAAGACACTGCATATTGCGTTGAGGGAGGGCCTCTGTCTAAAAGACGCATTTTGTGGTCCCATCAAATATAGTGTTGATCGTTAGAGAAAACAGATTCATGCAGCAATTAAAACATTGTAGACCTTTTAGGCATACACTACTACAGAAATACTATTAGTAGACGTTAAATCACAGACGGTTTAACAAAACCGTCTGTAACGTACACTATGACAGACGGTTTTAATTTGGAGACCGTCTGTGTTGTTGGTGTCGGGAAAAACGAGTATCACAGACGGTTCTTAGCGATGTACCGTCTGTGACACTGGAATATCACAGACGGTTTTTATTAAAAAACCGTCTGTGATAATCTGTGAATTATCACCGATAGTTTTTTAAAAAAATCGTCTATGATAATCTGGCTACATATTTATTGCGCCGCTCAGAATCGCATCTGTCTTCATTTCGATCCAGATCTGACCAGTGCTGCACCTGGAGGAGGCAGGAGAGTTTTGAAGATTCATACGTTCTTGGTTGCCCTAGATATGGTTAGTAATGAAATTTATTTTTCTTTGCATTATAATTTAGATCTAAGTTTTGGTGAGTGTTATTGAAAATGGTTTGCATCTACTTGACCATACATGATTAGTTCCCATCATGTGGGAGACTAAATTTGTCAAAATTGTTGGTTATAAGTGGTTTGTTGATTGCTGGGGAAATATCTATTGTGTTTATAATATGAATTAAGCTAGCAAAGCCTCAATGCATGTGGTATATATGTAGTAATAGTTAATTAATTTAATTTTTAATACTAAGTTGTTATATATATGCATAACGTGGGACCAAGTTTGGATGTATGCCATGAACAGTGTGAGTGAAAAGTCTTGTTGGTTTCTGCACCAAGCAGAGATAGTAGTATGGTAGTGGAGATATTAGGTGAGCAATGCTTTCTCTGGGTGCTTCCCAGGTCCAGGAGAGCTTTATATATATTCACATGGAGAGTATTTTACAGTTATATCCTTACACCCAAGTATCCCTCTCAAGGACATTTGTGTCATTATACATGTCCTATTTTGGGCTTTACAGCCTTCTAACAGACCGGCTGGTCTTAGGTGGGGGCCACTCCTACGACAGGCGCCTCTCATGGTAAAGGCCTTCATAGGCCGAAACCATGTTGCTGAGCCATTGCCCCTCCGTCCTGCGACTGTGACTTCGTGATCTTGGGTAGAAATGCCTTTGCCCGGTAGCAGTAGCTTGCCGAGGATCTGGGCTGAATTGGCTGCAAAGTCACCCCGGCCGCAAGGTCCTTTAGCTGCGGAGTCGAGTTCTTGGCGGGTTCGGGCCTATGTTGCGGACATGTTGAAGCGCGGGGCATAGTGCGGAGTCGTCCTTCGTATAGGAGGCCGAGTCGGGGGGCCGACCCATTCCATGGACTCGTGGTTGAAGTGGGCTTCGGGGTCGTCGTGCGGCGGAAGTGGCGATTGACTCGGTTTGCCGCACAGGCTCAAGTCGGCCAGCTGGTGGCCCGTGGGCGGTGCTGATGGCGCCCGACGTGCAATAGGGATTGGGCGACATGACGGCGCGGCCGGCATGTTTTGCGGTGCCACGGTGCTCGCTCTGCAACCGCGCGCTTCTTCGATGGGCGGGGTTCATGGTGCGCGTGGAACCTCGTGGCCGGCTTCCGATGATCGCGCCGATGGTAAGTCGGCGTCGGGTCGGATTACGTGGGGCGTAGCCATTGTCGGAGCCGAAATCGTTGTCGAAACCGGCAGTATTGGTGGTGGCCTATCGACAATGCATTAATGGCCCGAGAATCGGCCGGCCACTAGTATCGCGGGAAGTTGGACCATGCCGGCGGCCGCACGACCGTGGTTGTGCATTCATTCCCGAGGGGGACATTATTGGCATGTCGTGGGATGTAAGGCATCGTGCGCACGTGCCACTGCGATACTTGTCCTCCCGCCGGTTGCACTTCCGCCGGCTACCCTTCCGCCTATTTCGCTTTCGTACTGGGGGGAAGCGGGTATATATACACTGCTCCGTGAGTCGTAGCCAGGTGCAGCTGGGACGGTTTTGTTCTCAGGAATGGGACTTCCTACATGCTTTGATAGCATTGCTTTATGGTAGGATTAGAGTGAACAACGCGATCAGAGGATGTTGGTCAACTGACGGAGGCCTAATTTTGAGAACAGATGGGGGCGTCACATGGCCTGTTCTAAAAATAGGCCTTCGCGGTTCATCTGATGCTCTAATGATCTTGTTTATAGCGATGTCGGGCATAACGCCATCGAGGATCTTGATGGATGAAGGTGGTCTATTTTGGTTTGATCGAGACTTATCGTGGATCACCGATCGCGCGTCTCAATCATGGGAGAGTGGGCTGTTGGATGTCCGCCGATAGGTGCTTCCACTGCTATCAACGCAGCGTTCGTTGCTTCCTGCTCGGGCGCGTTGTGTTGTTGCCGGTAGTGCGTAGCGGGAGTAGCTGGTATGATCATCTTTCTCTCCAAATAGGCCCACCTTGGTTCATCTGCATTCTCCAATAGCCATGTTTCATAGCAGGACTACCGTTAACAACGTTATCAGAGAATGTTGATGAACTGAGGGAGGCCTATTTTTGGTTTCACGGATCAGCGGTCGCACTCCCCAATTGTGGGGTAAGCGGACGGTTGGATTTCCTCCGATTGGTGCTTCCCGATCGTGGGAGGTGAGGGGGCTTTAATGCCCCTTCGGCGTCGTGTCGGCTACTGTCCTTCATTCAGTCATTGCCGGGCCGGTTTAGCAAGGCAAAGCCGATCTGCATCCGACTTCGCTCCACGGGCATGCATCCATAGCGGGATACGGAGTCATCCTCCGTATGCGAGGCCAAATCGGAGGGTCGACACGACCTTCGATGACGAAGTCGGAGTGGCTTCCGGAGTCGTCGTGCAATCGTGAAGTCGAGGTGGACTCCGAATTTGTCGTGCTGAGTCGAGCCCAAAGCGCAGCCACGTGGCTCGTGGCTCAACAACAGTGTTTTGATGACGCCTGGCGTACGATGTGGACTACATGATGTGATAGTACGTGATGGGCACGTCTTGCGGTGTCAGCGGCTACGCGCCTTTTCCCGGTATGGCAGGACGCGTGGCTACGCTTGATTGGTGTGTCGTGCGTTGTAGAGCGACTGTATGACCGCTCGTCCATTCCCGAGATAGGTCACGCGTTGAGACATGATTGGTGCATTGTGCACTGTCAGGCTGTCGGGCGACTGCGCTTCTTCGGCTTCGACCGGTTGCTCTTCTCGATGGAGGGAGGCGGACGGTTGGGCTGCCACCGATTGCGCTTCCCGATCGTGGGGGAGGTGGGCGGTTTGACTTCCGTTGGTTGTACTTACTAGCGGTGTGGGAGGCGGAGGGGTTTATATACCCCTTGATGCACTGCCGCACTCTCGATCGATTACCTCCTGCTCCCTTGCTCTCTTTGACTTGCATACCCTAATTAAATTTTATTAGCTTCACTAATTTTTCCTTGATTTTTGGGTAAATTTAGAAATGTGTTTTATTCAATTTGGAGTTAGAATGAATCAATTATAATTATTTGAAGTTTATCCATAAGTCAATTACATGCAATGTAGCCTCTAATTCTATTTGAATATCATCGCCTAAAGGTTAGTGGCTTAATGTTCACATTATTTAATAGTCAAAAAGGATTATCCTAATTGCTAGGGCATAAAGATAATGGTTTATGGTTTAAACTTTGCAAAGGTTAATTTTATAACATTTACTAATATGCAACGGTTTATGCTTTATTATTTGGTAAATTTTCATTTGCTAAGTTGCCATTCCATGAGAGCATACACCTAACAACCTTCCTACTAAGCCTTTAATTAATAGTTAAGATTTAAAATAAATATTCAAGGCATATTGTCCACTAGCATATGATGATTAATCCATAGTTAAATATTTAAGAAGCTCATGTATATCCTAAATAAATTTTAGCATCATTTATGGATTAATTTCTGATTTTGCCTTGAGTTTTCTTCACTGGTTCGGCCAGCAAAAGAATATATCCTAAATTTTCTAAACGATGCGATGCAGGGGAATCGAACGCAGTGGCCCAAACCGTGGCCAGCGTCTTGTTGCTAGTCAGCCGAACTCTCGGTATTACCTGGCTGAGCATAGGAGGAAAGGTAGATGAGCCGAGCTGCAGGGCCCCGAAATAGAGGAGCTTCGGGGCGGCGTATGGGCGGCAGGGTTGCCGACGAGGGGTGGCTGGAGAGGTGCTGACAGTGGGCAAAACGGGCTCCTGGCACCGAGGGGAAGCCGAAGGAGGTGCCGGTGGGTGCCGCGGAGCGCCGGAGGTGGGTCGGCAACGTGCGGCGGCGGTGGGCTCGGAAGAAGCTCGACGCTGGCGAAGTGCAGACCAGGAGGAGCTCGGCCTAGTGTGGGGGCGCCTTTGCCGGGTTCGTAGGAGGCTCTGGGAGGGAGGAATTAGAGTTTGGTGGCTCGACGCGGTGGCGCACTCGTCGGCTGGCCTTCAGGAAGAAAGGGGGCGCCGACGAGGAGGAGGGCACGGGAGGCCGATTGGTGGCTAAGGGAGGGGGAAGGAGGTCTTGCGGTGTGGATGGGAGCTTCGGCCGGCTTTTTGTAGCAGAGAAAAGGCGCAGTGGAGAGGGGAGCAGGTGAGCTGAGCTCGGTTGCGGTATGGCGATAGTGGAGGCAACGGGACGGCTGAACGGGGTGACACGGACTAATGTGGGGAAGGTGACACGCAGGCGGGGCGTGGTCCGGTGACCACAGTGCCGACGCGAGCTCTTGACCAAAGACGGCACCTCTGTCTTCGGCATTGGCGGCAACGTGGAAGAGACAGGCGGCAGAGGCTGACGCAGGCGCGGCATTGATGGGGGAGCAACCGCGACGGGACGGCGGTGGGGGCCACGGTGACGCGCAGGGATGGCGCCGGCGACCTGCTGGTCCAAAGAATTTTTATATGAAAGATTTCTTTGCCTTTAATTCTTTATTACTATTATCCTGGTATCTTTTTATTTTTATATCTTATTTGTATTTTTATTTACTTGTCTATTTATTATTATGGTGTTTACACATACACATATTTATTTATCACACCCCATTGTTATTATTATTTATCCCAAGTAGAAATTCAGGTTTTATTTCAATTTCTAAATTTTCGATCATATCCAAAATTCCTTCTTGGCTTTCCATTAGTTTTTTTTTGCAGTTTCTTCAATTACTGGAATCATAAACCAAAATTCAAGGAAATCCAACAAAGTTCAAATATCGAGAGAAATATATTCCAAAATAATTCAAGGGTTACACATTTCCCCAAACTCAAAACTTCAGGGTGTTACAAGTCTGCCCCCCTAAAAAGAATCTCAACCCCAATATTCCGATAGAGTAGAAAGAAGTAGGTGAGGTTAAACTAGTTAGCAATAGGTTCCAGAGTTTTGCTTGATGTGACGTCCTTTAGCTCGCAAAAGTAGGAAGCGAGTCCACACAAGAAGGGCTATGGCTTGAAGAAGTTTAAAAAGGGAAGAGAGACTTGTTCTTCTGTATAAATTGCAGCCTTCCAAACGCTTGCTCTTTGACATTGTTGTCTTCTCGTCTTCGTATTGATGGGTGGCTAGTGATAGCCGATGTCCTAGGGTGTAGACGGTCTGAGGAATGCAGATGCAAGGATGGATACATTTATATGGTGGTCATTTGTTCTTATCATCATAAGACTTCCGGTCTTGCAAATCTTCTTATATTGGTTTTGATTGGTCCCGGTCCAAAATAATTATTCCTCATGGCAGTTTTCCAACATTCCTATCTATCCTTGCTACCCCCTTAAAATGGATATCACTAGTCATTATTCGTCTCTTCTAGTTCCAGGCATGATGAGTCCTATGACGATATGAAGGCTTATCCACTGCATATTGGCTACCTTGGTCAGCAACAGGCTCATGGAGCAATCCTTGGGGCAACGATCTTGTCCTTCGCAGAGAAAACATGCGACCTTGATCATTGGACACTCTCCAGACGGACGGTCTTCTTCACAGTGATGTTGTTGTTTTTCTATAGTTCCGATGGGGTTTTCAGGAAAAGGTGAGAGGGAAATAGCATGAGATGAGTATTAAATAGCAGAAATAAGGCATTCTAAACCCATCCTAACTTTAAAGAGTTTACCCCGGAAGCTGGGGTGGCACACAAATTGAACAAGTTTTTAAAAACAATTATTTTCTGTGACTACGAAATATAGCACCCAAGGCGGGAAGGCGGTGCATAGAGCTCAAGTGAAATCTTGCTGACGATTACAACGTCTATTTGGGGAGCACACATAAGAGGGCGCGGTGTTCATTTGCATAGTCTGTTTAAAACGAGACCATCTAATCTTCATGAACATCTTCAACATTCCTAACCTTAAATTTTTGGAGTAAGGGTAAGTGAAGGAGAACAAAATTTTCCTTTTGAAATCAATAGAAGGAAGAGGAAGTATTTGGAGGTAGTTTGATTGATATCGATTACTTACCCTCGTATCATTTTTTGAAACTTTGTGGTAAAATGGATATATTTTCTTTTGAAGTCTTGAACTTTGAAATATGCTTCTTTTTTGTAAGAAAAGAAGTATTTTTCTAACCATGGGTAATAAAACCAAACATGGAAATATGTTTTTACCAACATAGCTTTTTCAGAAATAGCACCTCAGGGTTAACCCTTAGGCTTTATTTGTAAAAAACAAGATTCTTTTCGGGGGAAACATTTTTGAGAAATAACGTCATTTTGGACTAGTGGAGAAACCAAGGTGAATTTTTGAATAAGTTTTGGCAAGCGTTGAACTTACGAAAATTTCCTCAGAGATCGATTTGTTAAAATGGGTTTAAAAATGAATTTTGTAAACTATTCAATATTCGATCCTCCAAGGTCATATGATGACCGAGCAACTGCTGAGGTCCCCGTCATGTCGATGACGGGCTAAAGGTCCCCATGCTTGAGGAGCATGGGCTTGGGTCCCCATACTTGCGGAGTATGGGCGTTGGTCCCTATACCAGATGGTACAGGCATGGGTGTGCGTCGACGGATGCGCACTTTGCATTACCGGTAAAATGCAAAAGAGAAAGAGAAAGGATAAAGATCTTGTTGAGCATACTGCATAGTATGTGTTTGTAAGTAATTGTTGGGTGTTCTTTATGGAGTAGTGTACATGTATGTTATTGTTACCATTTATTATATTTGCTGAGTCTTTGGACTCACCCTTGTTTTTTGTTATATTTTAGGTACCTTTATGAGATCGGTATGCATGGGCAAAAGAAGGATTAGTCTTGTTGCACTTTGCACTATTTACCCACAATGGAAAGAAATGAAGAAATTAAATAGTAGATGAATAAATTACTTTAAGTACTTTCATGATTATTGCTTGCTGGAATTAAACTGTAATAAATGAATAGACGATTTATGATGCTCATGTTCTATGTCTAGATGTTAGGTGCTATGGATGTCATAGTAACATATAGTCAGTTTTGATTAGTCTTGATCATAATACAGGTTGATTTATCTATTTTATTAGAACTGTTTGTTGAAACCTTCGACATAGACACCTACACAAAGAAGGTTCTGCCGAAATTTTGTGAGGTGTATTTAGTTTATCTTTGTTACATTACTTAGTTTGGTAACATTCCAGGTCATTGTTTGGCTGGGGTGTTACAGAGTCCCCACAAATGGTGCCAACTGTCGATGTTTTCATATCGATCTTACGTATGATTTGTTTGGATTCAGGGATTCTCTCAATAGACCCCCATTGAGATCATATTTAAATTAAAAATATTTTTCCTATGTCTAAAACAGATCCAAGAATTTTTATGAATTTTTCTAAAATTTTTAGACCTTATTTACTATTTTCTAAGTATTTTTGAAGCTTCCTATTATTTCTGAAAATCAAAAACGAATTTTAAATCCAAAATAACCCCCATCCGACACGTGTAAGGCCCAGATTCAATCCGTCCCACCGCTTGATCTAATCTGAGCCCTTTCTCCTCACTTACCCCTTCATTCTTTCGCCGACGGCCAGCATCAAATCCATCTTCCCGATTTAATCTTGTCCGTTCGTGGTCACTTACCCCTTCATTTCAATCCGACGGCCCTGATTTGTCTCCGGATGCGTGGCACTCATCCGGCCGTCCGCCGCTCCCTTCTCCTTGCCCTTGCCGACATGTGGGGACCTCATGTCAGGCCCTTCTCCCACCTCCCCCTTCTTCTCCAACACGCTAGCCACCATTAACGCCATCAACCGAGCTTTAAAAGCTTCGGTTTCTACTCGTTTACTTCGGGAGCAACTGCGCATTCACTCACCGGCCACCCCCTCATTTACACCGCTGGTTTTTCTCCTCTTTCACCCCCGTTAAGCCGCCATTACTTACATTTGCGCCGGTTTCTAATTTCCTTAACTCCGGCGAGCTCATGCTCGGCCGTTACTCCTCCCCGCGCCTATATAAGCCCTTCCCTGAGCCCGTCCTTGCATCCTTTTGACTTCCTCGAGCGCCGAGAGCCACATTGCCCTCTCTCCCGAGCCCGAGTACCGCACCCCCTTTTTCGGCGTCGACAAGCTCCAGTGAGAAATTGCCGTCACTCCGGGTACTTCCGCACCTCGCCAACGTCACCTCCGTCTTCCTCGTGCCCCGATGATCATCCTCCGCCCCTTCGCCCGATCGAATCCATGGTAGGAGAGCCCCGTCGCCGACGCCCTTGCACCGCCTTCTCTGTTTCCTCGTCGCCGGCTGCCACCGAGCAACCCCGAGCCTTGTCGCCAGCACCGTCATCTTCCCCGAGCCGTCGCCGTCCTCGAGCGCCACTCCTCGGAGCCCACAGGAGCGCCGCCGCACCGAGAGCCGCCCGTCGCTGCCACCTCGTCTCGTCGTCGACAGCCTTCCGGACATCGCCGTGCATCGCCGCAGGTACCAGCCGAACTCCCGCCCTCTCCTCTTGCCTATCGCATCTCGACCGCCGCCGGGGCACCGGAGCGCCGGCGAGCTCAACGCCGAGCGCCGCCTCCGCCCGGCGCCCGCCAACGCGCATGCACGTGTGGAAGCCGTGTGGCACCGCGTGTCCGCCTCGTCGGTAGACGGTTGTCACCTCCTCCTCTCAGGCCACATCGGTAGTGGGCCAGGGTCCACGGTGATGAGCCCATCCGTGAACCTAGTCCACCATAGACCCGGCCCAAATGTCGGTGTAATAAAACCTTTTCAATATAAAATAATTCAGCCAAAAAATAAAATTGATGCTGATGTCATAAATGGAATTTTCAGTATAAAAATAATTCAGAAAATTAGTCTTTTTCTTTTTCTGTAGTTTAAACTTCTAGAAGCCTGTATTTCTTCATTTTAACTCCGATTTAACCCGTTTAAATTTCTAAATTCTTCTAAAATCATAAACTATCTGTTTCTGGACTCTTTTTGAATTTTTGAGTTTTATTTGAATTTGTTTTGGTTCTTCACGTGTAGACTACGATGAATCCGGAGAGTTTTACTTCGAGGAATCGCAGCAGGACTTCGAGCAAGGCAAGTTACACCTTTGATCATGTTGTTCCTGTTATTTTAAATTATTTATGTTGTTTTTAAAATTATTATGCATGTGTACTTTTATTCAATCTAGTTTAAATTCAGTTTAAACTCTAGTTATGTAACTCCTTTTGTATAGCCAAGTTTGATATTGAACAAATATGCCTTGTCACCATAGCTGAAAACTTATATAGTACATAAGTATCAACTAGAATTTTATAGAATTGTTAGCCATGCTTAGAATAATTATGGGTTGGGACAATCTTTTACATAAAATGATAAACTTTTATCTTGAATTCTTGACTTTGGTGAGTCAAGAATGTTTATAAATATTTGCAAACAAAATATAAAAACTTGGTTTAGACTTAGGCATTGGTATGGTGGTGGGTGCTTGCTGGTATGCATTATTGTTTGGTGACACAATGTCGATTGCCAGGCACGAGGGGTATGTGGTAATGGATTGCGCGAAGGCTACGATAGCAGAAAACAAAACTTTTCTACCGCGCACACAAGGACATCATGCTTAAGGAGGATCATGGATCGTTACCACTAGGCCTTGTGCCAAAGAAGAAGTTGGAGAAGCCGATCCAACCACAGCGTCGGTAGTAGTGGAAGTAGTCGATCGTCCCGACGGATCGTCTCCTCCACGCGATCAACCGCACCACGAGCGGATCCAATCAGAGGTTGTTGATGCCGATCAACGCCGCAACAAGCGGCGTCTCCACCGGTATCCACACGTCCCGGTTTGGGCAGCCGATCGCGAGTGTACCGGCACTCGCGACGGCTAGGGTTTGGCTCGGAGGTGGCGGCGGGGCTTAGCTCGGGATTATCGGATGTGTTCCCTCACCCTCGCCTCCATATATAGACCTCCTCACTTGGGCCTCGTGGACCGAGGCCCAATAGAGTCTATCCGGATCTCTATCGAATTGAGTCCATATTCGAATCACATTCGAATTAGTGTTCCAACCCGTTAAGTGTGCGACCACAGCAGGTTCACGTATACTTGGTCGCGACCGAAACACCTTTTCGGTCACCGTGTTAATAGCGGCCTCTAGTAAGACATATTAACCCCAAAGTATACGTAAAGATCATATCGGTGAACACAGTAATGTTCTCATGTACTAATCCCTTTGCCTCACGATATAGATTAAGCTCAAGGCGAGACTGTCATCCTCTTAATAGCTCAATCACTCTCTCGATTCCGTGATGGATTATAAACTCGTGATTGACTCCTCAATCACCTTGGCATGGCCATGCACTTTCACAATCCATTACATCGAGGGGCCCGAGATATCTCTCCCATAAGGAGGGCAAATTCTATCTTGATCATTCACATCCCACTACATGTTTCATGGCAAACCCAAAGACTACTTTTATGACTACCCGATTCACGGAGTAGTGTTTAGTAGTCCCAAAATAAGCTACTACACATCTTGGGAAACATGATGATCTCAAGTCTAAGGATTCCACATAAACACTACTTGAGACCAGCGATGACACATGGAATCTCTGCGGTGTCTCATGGCGGGTCTATCCAACATATGTTCACTAACACATGTCCATATTATTGATTTGGTATCTCCATACCATGATCCATGAGACATGATCATCAATCAATACATATCTTGATCTTTGAATCATATTTGTTCCTCATATGAAATATAATCGGGGATCATTTAGAAATAGCAACATTTTGGCATTAAGAGTCTCATGAATAAGTCACATACTCATTGATCAATAATGATAATGTCTATTTCAAGGAACAAAGCAATGTATCATAAACATAGTATGTGATATATTCAACATCTCTATGTTGCCTCTAGGGCATATCACCAATCTCCCACTTGCACTAGAGTCAACCATGTAGGTATCTAATACCCATTGCCCTAGTGTGAGCCTCATGCTTTGGTGGGAAGCGGCTTTGTCAACGGATCGCAATGTTCAAATCAGTGTACTTTGCATATCTTAACATCGCCTCTCCACAATCTCGCGGATGAGATGAAATCGTAGTAGAATGTGCTTGGAATTCAGTGCGATCTAGGCTCCTTGGCTTCTGCAATGGCTCCACTTGTTGTCACAATGAGGGTTCATTGGGTGGAGGCACTAGCCATCACACCAAGCTCGAAACAAATTTCTTGATCCAACAACCTCTTTAGCGACTTGAAGCCGCTATGTACTCGGCTTCGTTGTATAATCAGACAGCTGTCTCGCTTGGAACTCTTCCGACTTCTGCAATACCATTCGGTGAGAACACAAATCCAGTTGCGATCTAAAATCATCTTTGTCGGTTTGGAAGCTAGCATCGGTGTAACCATTTACAACGAGCTCTTCCTCACCCCATAGACGAGGAACACATCTTTAGTTCTTCTCAAGTACTTCAAGATGTTCTTTACTGATAATCCGATGACTTTCACCGATCGACCGGTATCTACTTGTAGCACTTAAAGCATTCGAGACATCCGGGCGTGTACAATGCATGGCATACATAATGGATCCAATAGTGAAGCATATGGAATCGCATTCATTTTATCCCGCTCATCGGGTGTACTAGGACACCGATTCTTGCTAAGATTTATACCATGTGACATAGGTAGGAAGCCTTTCTTGGAATCACATGTTGAACCTTTTCAACACCTTGTCAATGTCGTATCTTGGCTTAATCCAATCACCTTTTGATATATCTCTATAGATCTTGATGCCCAGAATATATGCCGCCTCTCTAAGTCTTTCATAGAGAAACTATTTTCAATGAAGACTTAATGATTCGAACATAGGAATGTCATTTCCGATCAATAATATGTCATCCACATATAAGACCGTAAACACGAGTGCGCTCCCACTAGCTTTTTGTAAACACAAGGCTCTTCTTCATTCTTGATGAAACCAAACCCTTTGATTACTTCATCAAAGCGAATGTTCCAACTCCGAGATGCTGCTTTAATCCATAAATGGATCTTTGCAACTTGCATATCTTTCCGGTGATTGCGGATCGACAAAACCTGTGGGCGTGTCATGTACACATCCTCACTCGATTTCCATTAAGGAAAGCTGTTTTGACATCCATTTACCATATTTCATAGTCGAAATAAGCGACAATCGCTAGAATGATCCGAATAGACTTTAGCATTGCGACGGTGAAAAAGTTTCATCATAATCAACACCTTGAATTTGTTTGAAACTTTTGGCCACCAATCGCGCTTTATAGATGTGAACATTTCCATCTATGTCTATCTTTTCTTGAAAACCCATTTGCACTCAATGGTTTTAACACCATCGGTGGATCAACCAAGTTCCAAACTTGATTCTTGTGCATGGATTCAATTTCGGATCTCATGGCTTCAAGCCATTTCTCGAGTCTGGTCCCACCATCGCTTCTTCATAGGTCTTAGGCTCATCGTTGTCTAACAACAATATATCCGTTGTTGAGTAGTCAAGAACATGTACCTCTCGGTGCACGACGTGACCTCTCGACCTACGTGGTGCGGTGTGTCCACAGCAGGTTCTTCAACAGTTTGTTCATCTGTTGTGGTTACTAGAAGCTGAAACGTTTCGGTGTTTCTCGAATTTCTTCAAGTTGCACCATGCTCCCACTATCCCTTCTTGAGAGAAACTCTTTCTCTAAGAAGACACCATCTTGGGCGACAAACACTTTGCCTTCTTCTTGATTATAGAAGTAATATCCTTTTGTTTCCTTAGGATACCCGATAAAGAAGCATTTATCGAGTTGGGGTGAGCTTATCGATTGTAAACGTTTTACATAAGTCTCACATCCCCAAATCTTAAGAAAAGACAAGCTAGGACGTTGTCTTGTCCACATCTCATATGGTGTCTTTTCTCGATTTTGATGGAACCTGTTTAGTGTGAAAGCATTGTTTCAAGGCGTACCCCAAAAGACAACGGAAGATCACTGTGGCTCATCATGGGCGCACCATATCTAATAAGGTGCGATTTCTCCGTTCGAGATACCCCATTCCATTGAGGTGTTCGGTGAGTCAATTGTGGAATAATTCCACAATCCTTCGATGATTACCAAAGTCATGGCTCAAATACTCGCCTCCACGATCGGATCGTAGAAACTTGATTGTCTTGCCTAAATGATTTTGCACTTCATTTTGGAATTCTTTGAACTTTTCAAAGGATTCAGACTTATCTTCATCGGTAGATATATCCATATCTACTAAAGTCATCGATAAAAGTTATGATGTCTTGAAAACCACCTCTGGTCGTTGAGCTCATTGGTCCACATACATCGAATGTATGAGTGCCAATAAGTCACTTGCCCGTTCACCTTGACCGGTGAAAGGTGCTTTTGTCATCTTGCCAAGTAAACAAGATTCGCATGTCTCAAATGATTCAAAATCAAATGAGTGCGAATACCATCTCTATGGAGCTTCTCCATGCGTTTCTCATTTATGTGGCCTAGCGGCGTGCCAAATAAGCGTGGATTCAAATCATTCGATCGTTGCCTCTTTGCATTAATGTTATAGACCGATGACTCTTCAAGAGTAAGAACATATAACCCATTCACCAATGGAGTATGACAATAGAACATATCTTTGAAATAAAGAGAATAACCATTGTTCACGGATCTAAAGTCATAACCTTCGCTTGCAAACATGAAGCGAAATAATGTTCTTGGAAAGAGATGGAACACAATAACAATTATTCAATCCAAAACTAATCTTGAAGGTAAAGACAATGGCATGGTGCCAACGACCACCGACAACTTTTGCTCCATTGCCAGCGAAGATCCACTTCGCTCCTCCTCAAACTTCTACTTCTTCTTAGCCCCTGCAACGATTTGCAAATGTGAGCAACCGATCCGGTATCAAATACCCAAGAATCGATAGATGAAGTAGCAAGATTGATTTCTATAACATTTATACCTGGAGCGGAAGTCGTACTTCCCTTCTTTTTCTCAAGATCCTCCAAGTACTTTGGGCAGTTCCTTTTCCAATGTCACGATTGCTTACGAGTAGCAATGCGCATCGAGCGAGGCCCTTCTTGACTTGCTTGGCCTTAGAACGCTCGCGATCTCATCGAGCTAACTTTCTTTGACCGCGCTTTCTTTACATAGGGCTTGCCCTTGCCTTTCTGCATCATCATCACATGATGGATGCTTTTCTTAATGCTTTCCTCGGTGATTTTAGCATCCCATGCAACTCGACCAAGGTCTTGTCCATGTTGTTCATGTGATAGTTCGAATGAATGGCTCAAAGCTCGAGGGGCGATCAAGAATCACATCGGTAGCCAACTCTTGGCTAAGGGGAAAACCAAGCTTTTCGAGACTCTCAATGTAGCCAATCATCTTAATCACATGAGGGCTGACGGGATTCCCTTCTGCAAACAAGGACTTTGAAGTGTTGAACCTCTCAGCCCTTGCTTGGTTCTCAAACATACCACGCAACCCCACAATGATATTGTAGGCATCTGTGTTCTCATATTGCTTCAAGCTCGAGGACATTGTGGCAAGCATGAGACAGCTCACATCAAGGTAATCATTCGTTTGCTTCTCATAAGCTTTCCGTGCGCCAGAGCATTATCGGGCAAGTCATCGGGATAAGGAGACTCAAGGACATACTCCTTGCGCTCTTGCTTGAGAACAATTCTCAAGTTGCGATACCAATCCAAAAAGTTCGTTCCATTGAGTTTTTCTTTCTCAAGAATAGATCGCAAATTAAAAGAACTGGATGCGGCATTAGCTGACATGATCTACAACAAAGAATATGCAAAGTTTAGCACTATGTTCATGTTTGATCTTCCATTAAACAATTTAACAAAAGATACTCCCACTATATGTTTTGTAATCGTCTTCCCTCTAACGACATATAGTGGTCAAGATCCATGTTCATCTAAGTTCTAGTGAGCTTTGGCATCACTTGCTAGAAACCTAGTGGCGAGGTAAGCAACACTTGCTAATCACATCTTATGTGACTCTTGTTTGTTGGGTGGCATCCAATGCCCGGCTCCCAACACCATGCCCCAAGGCCCAAATCCAATTTGATAGCCTTGTCAAGTAAACCAATACTATGCATGTGAAATCGCTATGAAAATCTCACGGAATTACATAGATCGCATCTATGAAATCGCTATGAAAATCTCATCGGGCCGATCAAATCAACCCAAATCCGAGCCATTCAAAATGTCTCAATTTTCATTAGATCAGTCACATTGATCATCGCGATCGGTATGCTTGAGGAGACCGCAACACAAGACCTCGATCTGTTGGCTCAATCTCTCGATCATGCGGCGATTAGCCCGATGGTGTTACCGGTAGGTGGGGGCAAGTCGGCACAGACATCAAAGAAGGAGCACGAACTAATCTTTTGGCCACATGATGCTATCAACTCATACATATTCCAACCCCTTATGACCGATTGATCTAGTCCGTAATAGATCCAATCTATTACAACCGCATATCAACATATGCGCTGATCCAGATCGCAAACTAAGCAAGATGGCTCTGATACCACTAATGGATTGCGCGAAGGCTACGATAGCAGAAAATAAAACTTTTCTACCGCGCACACAAGGACATCATGCTTAAGGAGGGATCATGGATCGTTACCACTAGACGCCACAGCAGCAGTGAAGAAGAGTTGGAGAAGCCGATCCAACCACGCGTCGGTAGTAGTGGAAGTAGTCGATCGTCCCGAACCGATCGTCTCCTCCACGCGATCAACCGCACCACAGCGGATCCAATCAGTAGGTTGTTGATGCCGATCAACGCCGCAACAAGCGGCGTCTCCACCGGTATCCACACGTCCGGGTGGAACGCCGATCGCGAGTGTACCGACTCGCGACGGCTGGGGTTTGGCTACGGAGGTGGCGGCGGGTTTAGCTCGGGATTATCAGATGCGTTCCCTCAGCCCTCGCCTCCATATATATAGACCTCCTCACTTGGGCCTCGTGGACCGAGGCCCAATAGGAGTCTATCCGGATCTCTATCCGAATTGAGCCCATATCCGAATCACATTGAATTAGTGTTCCAACCCGTTAAGTGTGCGACCACAGCAGGTTCACGTATACTTGGTCGCGACCGAAACACCTTTCCGGTCACCGTGTTAATAGCGGCCTCTAGTAAGACATATTAACCCCAAAGTATACGTAAAGATCATATCGGTTTGAACTCGTAATGTTCTCATGTACTAATCCCTTTGCCTCACGATATAGATTAAGCTCAAGCGAGACCTGTGTCATCCTCTTAATAGCTCAATCACTCTCTCGATTCCGTGATGGATTATAAACTCGTGATTGACTCCTCAATCACCTTGGCATGGCCATGCACTTTCACAATCCATTACATCGAGGGGCCCAGATATCTCTCCCATAAGGAGGGCAAATTCTATCTTGATCATTCACATCCCACTACATGTTTCATGGCAAACCCAAAGACTACTTTTATGACTACCCGATTCTGGAGTAGTGTTTAGTAGTCCCAAAATAAGCTACTACACATTTGGGAAACATGATGATCTCAAGTCTAAGGATTCCACATAAACACTACTTGAGACCAACGATGACACATGGAATCTGCGGTGTCTCATGGCGGGTCTATCCAACATATGTTCACTAACACATGTCCATATTATTGATTTGGTATCTCCATACCATGATCCATGAGACATGATCATCAATCAATACATATGCTGATCTTTGAATCATATTTGTTCCTCATATGAAATATAATCAGGGATCATTTAGAAATAGCAACATTTTGGCATTAAGAGTCTCATGAATAAGTCACATACTCATTGATCAATAATGATAATGTCTATTTCAAGGAACAAAGCAATGTATCATAAACATAGTATGTGATATATTCAACATCTCTATGTTGCCTCTAGGGCATATCACCATGATCTCCCACTTGCACTAGAGTCAACCATGTAGGTATCTAATACCCATTGCCCTAGTGTGAGCCTCATGCTTTGGTGGGGAAGCGGCTTTGTCAGCGGATCTGCAATGTTCAAATCCGTGTGTACTTTGCATATCTTAACATCGCCTCTCTCCACAATCTCGCGGATGAGATGAAATCGCCGTAGAATGTGCTTGGACTTACGGTGCGATCTAGGCTCCTTAACTTGCGCAATGGCTCCACCGTTGTCACATGAGGGTCCATTGGGTGGAGGCACTAGCCATCACACCAAGCTCGAAACAAATTTCTTGATCCAACGACCTCTTTAGCGACTTGAAGCCGCTATGTACTCGGCTTCATTGTAGAATCAACAACTGTCTCCTACTTGGAACTCTTCCGACTTCCGCAGCCATTCGAGGCAGAACACAAATCCAGTTGCGATCTAAAATCATCTTTGTCGGTTTGGAAGCTAGCATCGGTGTAACCATTTACAACGAGCTCTTCCTCACCCCATAGACGAGGAACACATCTTTAGTTCTTCTCAAGTACTTCAAGATGTTCTTTACGATAATCCATGACTTTCACCGGATCGACCGGTATCTACTTGTAGCACTTAAAGCATCGAGACATCCGGGCGTGTACAAAGCATGGCATACATAATGGATCCAATAGTGAAGCATATGGAATGGCATTCATTTTATCCCGCTCATCGGTGTACTAGGACACCGATTCTTGCTAAGATTTATACCATGTGACATAGGTAGGAAGCCTTTCTTGGAATCTGCATGTTGAACCTTTTCAACACCTTGTCAATGTACGTATCTTGGCTTAATCCAATCACCTTTTGATCTATCTCTATAGATCTTGATGCCAGAATATATGCCGCCTCCCTAAGTCTTTCATAGAAACTATTTTCAATGAAGACTTAATGATTCGAAACATAGGAATATCATTTCGATCAATAATATGTCATCCACATATAAGACCGTAAACACGAGTGCGCTCCCACTAGCCTTTTGTAAACACAAGGCTCTTCTTCATTCTTGATGAAACCAAACCCTTTGATTACTTCATCAAAGCGAATGTTCCAACTCCGAGATGCCCTTTAATCCATAAATGAATCTTTGCGACTTGCATATCTTTCCGGTGATTGCGGATCGACAAAACATGTGGGCTGTGTCATGTACACATCCTCACTTAGATTTCCATTAAGGAAAGCTGTTTTGACATCCATTTGCCATATTTCATAGTCGAAATAAGCGACAATCGCTAGAATGATCCGAATAGACTTTAGCATTGCGACGGGCGAAAAGTTTCATCATAATCAACACCTTGAATTTTTTGAAATCTTTGGCCACCAATCGCGCTTTATAGATGTGAACATTTCCATCTATGTCTATCTTTTCTTGAAAACCCATTTGCACTCAATGGTTTTAACACCATCGGTGGATCAACCAAGTTCCAAACTTGATTCTTGTGCATGGATTCAATTTCGGATCTCATGGCTTCAAGCCATTTCTCAGTCTGGTCCCACCATCGCTTCTTCATAGGTCTTAGGCTCATCGTTGTCTAACAACAATATGTCCCGTTGTTGAGTAGTCAAGAACATGTACCTCTCAGGTGCACGACGTGACCTCTCGACCTACGTGGTGCGGTGTGTCCACAACAGGGTTCTTCAACAGTTTGTTCATCCTGTTGTGGTTACATAGGAGCTGAAATGTTTTCGGTGTTTCTCGAATTTCTTCAAGTTGCACCATGCTCCCACTATCCCTTCTTGAGAGAAACTCTTTCTCTAAGAAGACACCATGCTTAGGCGACAAACACTTTGCCTTCTTCTTGATTATAGAAGTAATATCCTTTTGTTTCCTTAGGATACCCGATAAAGAAGCATTTATCGATTTGGGGTGAGCTTATCGATTGTAAACGTTTTACATAAGTCTCACATCCCCAAATCTTAAGAAAAGACAAGCTAGGACGTTGTCTGTCCACATCTCATATGGTGTCTTTTCTCGATTTTGATGGAACCTGTTTAGTGTGGCGGCGGTCATTTCAAGGCGTACCCCAAAAGACAACGGAAGATCACCGTGGCTCATCATGGGCGCACCATATCTAATAAGGTGCGATTTCTCGTTCGATACCCCATTCCATTGAGGTGTTCAAGCGAGTCAATTGTGGAATAATTCCACAATCCTTGAGATGATTACCAAACTCATGGCTCAAATACTTGCCTCCACGATCGGATCGTAGAAACTTGATTGTCTTGCCTAAATGATTTTGCACTTCATTTTGGAATTCTTTGAACTTTTCAAAGGATTCGGACTTATCTTCATCGGTGATATATCCATATCTACTAAAGTCATCGATAAAAGTTATGAAGTCTTGAAAACCACCTCACGTCGTTGAGCTCATTGGTCCACATACATCGAAATGTATGAGTGCCAATAAGTCACTTGCCCGTTCACCTTGACCGGTGAAAGGTGCTTTTGTCATCTTGCCAAGTAAACAAGATTCGCATGTCTCAAATGATTCAAAATCAAATGAGTGCGAGAATACCATCTCTATGGAGCTTCTCCATGCGTTTCTCATTTATGTGGCCTAAGCGACGGTGCCAAATAAGCGTGGGATTCAAATCATTCGATCGTTGCCTCTTTGCATTAATGTTATAGACCGATGACTCTTCAAGAGTAAGAACATATAACCCATTCACCAATGGAGTATGACAATAGAACATATCTTTGAAATAAAGAGAATAACCATTGTTCACGGATCTAAAGTCATAACCTTCGCTTGCAAACATGAAGCGAAATAATGTTCTTGGAAAGAGATGGAACACAATAACAATTATTCAATTCCAAAACTAATCCTCGAAGGTAAAGACAATGGCATGGTGCCAACATACCGCATGACAACTTTTGCTCCATTGCCAACGCGAAGATCCACTTCGCTCCTCCTCAAACTTCTACTTCTTCTTAGCCCCGCAACGATTTGCAAATGTGAGCAACCGATCCGTATCAAATACCCAAGAATCGATAGATGAAGTAGCAAGATTGATTTCTATAACATTTATACCGGGCGAAGTCGTACTTCCTTCTTTTCTCAAGATCCTCCAAGTACTTTGGGCGGTTCCTTTTCCAATGTCACGATTGCTTACATGAGTAGCAATCGCATCGAGCGAGGCCCTTCTTGACTTGCTTGGCCTTAGAATTGCTCGCGATCTCATCGGGAGCTAACTTTCTTTGACCGCGCCTTTCTTTACATAGGGCTTGCCCTTGCCTTTCTGCATCATCATCACATGATGGATGCTTTTCTTAATGCTTTCCTCGGTGATTTTAGCATCCCATGCAACTCGTGAAGGTCTTGTCCATGTTGTTCATGTGATAGTTCGAATGAATGGCTCAAAGCTCGAGGGGCGGCGAAGAATCACATCGGTAGCCAACTCTTGGCTAAGGGAAAACCAAGCTTTTCCGGACTCTCAATGTAGCCAATCATCTTAATCACATGAGGGTCGACGGATTCCCTTCGCAAGCTCTGCACGCAAACAAGGACTTTGAAGTGTTGAACCTCTCGGCCCTTGCTTGGTTCTCAAACATACCACGCAACCCCACAATGATATTGTAGGCATCTGTGTTCTCATATTGCTTCAAGCTCGAGAGGACATTGTGGCAAGCATGAGACGACTCACATCAAGGTAATCATTCGTTTGCTTCTCATAAGCTTTCCGTGCGACCACGGTAGCATTATCGGGCAAGTCATCGGGATAAGGAGACTCAAGGACATACTCCTTGCGCTCTTGCTTGAGAACAATTCTCAAGTTACGATACCAATCCAAAAGTTCGTTCCATTGAGTTTTCTTTCTTAAGAATAGATCGCAAATTAAAAGAACTGGATGCGGCATTAGGCGACATGATCTACAACAAAGAATATGCAAAGTTTAGCACTATGTTCATGTTTGATCTTCCATTAAACAATTTAACAAAGATACTCCCACTATATGTTTTGTAATCGTCTTCCTCTAACGACATATAGTGGTCAAGATCCATGTTCATCTAAGTTCTAGTGAGCTTTGGCATCACTTGCTAGAAACCTAGTGACGTGGGTAAGCAACACTTGCTAATCACATCTTATGTGACTCTTGTTTGTTGGGTGGCATCCAATGCCCGGCTCCCAACACCATGCCCCAAGGCCCAAATCCAATTTGATAGCCTTGTCAAGTAAACCAATACTATGCATGTGAAATCGCTATGAAAATCTCACGGAATTACATAGATCGCATCTATGAAATCGCTATGAAAATCTCATCGGGCGATCAAATCAACCCAAATCCGAGCCATTCAAAATGTCTCAATTTTCATTAGATCACCACATTGATCATCGCGATCGGTATGCTTGAGGAGACCGCAACACAAGACCTCGATCTGTTGGCTCAATCTCTCGATCGTGCTTGTGATTAGCCCGATGGTGTTACCGGTAGGTAGGGGCAAGTCGCGCGTACATCAAAGAAGGAGCACAAACTAATCTTTTGGCCACATGATGCTATCAACTCATACATATTCCAACCCCTTATGACCGATTGATCTAGTCCGTAATAGATCCAATCTATTACAACCGATATCAACATATGCGCCGATCCGGATCGCAAACTAAGCAAGATGGCTCGATACCACTAATGGATTGTGCGAAGGCTACGATAGCGAAAACAAAACTTTTCTACCGCGCACACAAGGACATCATGCTTAAGGAGGATCATGGATCGTTACCACTAGACGCGCAGCAGCAATGAAGAAGAGTTGGAGCCGATCCAACCACGCGCATCGAGTAGTAGTGGAAGTAGTCGATCGTCCCGAACCGATCGTCTCCTCCACGCGATCAACCGCACCACCAGCGGATCAATCAGAGGTTGTTGATGCCGATCAACGCCGCAACAAGCGGCGTCTCCACCGGTATCCACACGTCCGGTGGAAGGCCGATCGCGAGTGTACCAAGACTCGCGAGCGGCTAGGGTTTGGCTCGAGGTGGCGGCGTGGCTTAGCTCGGGATTATCGGATCGTTCCTCACCCCGCCTCCATATATAGACCTCCTCACTTGGGCCTCGTGGACCGAGGCCCAATAGAGTCTATCCGGATCTCTATCCGAATTGAGCCCATATCCGAATCACATTCAATTAGTGTTCCAACCCGTTAAGTGTGCGACCAGCAGGTTCACGATACTTGGTCGCGACCCGAAACACCTTTCGGTCACCGTGTTAATAGCGGCCTCTAGTAAGACATATTAACCCCAAAGTATACGTAAAGATCATATCGGTGAACTGTAATGTTCTCATGTAGTAATCCCTTTGCCTCACGATATAGATTAAGCTCAAGGCGAGACTGTGTCATCCTCTTAATAGCTCAATCACTCTCTCGATTCCGTGATGGATTATAAACTCGTGATTGACTCCTCAATCACCTTGGCATGGCCATGCACTTTCACAATCCATTACATCGAGGGGCCCGAGATATCTCTCCCATAAGGAGGGCAAATTCTATCTTGATCATTCACATCCCACTACATGTTTCATGGCAAACCCAAAGACTACTTTTATGACTACCCGATTCACGGAGTAGTGTTTAGTAGTCCCAAAATAAGCTACTACACATGCTTTGAAACATGATGATCTCAAGTCTAAGGATTCCACATAAACACTACTTGAGACCAACCGATGACACATGGAATCTCTGCGGTGTCTCATGGCGAGTCTATCCAACATATGTTCACTAACACATGTCCATATTATTGATTTGGCATCTCCATACCATGATCCATGAGACATGATCATCAATCAATACATATCTTCGATCTTTGAATCATATTTGTTCCTCATATGAAATATAATCGGGATCATTTAGAAATAGCAACATTTTGGCATTAAGAGTCTCATGAATAAGACACATACTCATTGATCAATAATGATAATGTCTATTTCAAGGAACAAAGCAATGTATCATAAACATAGTATGTGATATATTTAACATCTCTATGTTGCCTCTAGGGCATATCACCAACATGTGGTTAGGCCTATGTCAAATTAAGGACCGGTCTGTGAGCTACTATTACAATGTCACACTGTACTACCACAAGTCTGGTATGGGACAGACCTGGCTGGATAATTTATGAAGTTCCAAGATGATCTCGCTATAGGTTGAATGTGGGCGTGAGGCCGTGAGAAGTCTCACATGGTACAAGAGGGGCTCCAACATGTGGATGCATGTTGTGATGAAATCTTAGTTGCGGCGTGATTATGTTAACAATGGATCATCAGAAAGGCCTTGTCATGATCTCCTGGCCGCACACCTAAGGAAGTGTGTTAACCCAGTGGCAAAAAAGAATGATCATGTCTTGTGGGTAAAGATGTACAACCTCTGCAGAGTAACAAACTATCCTGGATATCCGTGTCCACGATCAAGGATATGCTGAGTATGGTATTTCACGGATTAGACTTTGGTTTTGATAAAATTTGGTTTATGGAAAATTTGGTTATCTTTGGAAATGGTCCGGGTGGGATACCTGAGAATAGGTTAGTGTTGGTCGGAGCCTCACTAGCGTTATTATCTTATTAAATTCTGTTTTTAATTACTGTATCAAATTCAGTGTTTGTTATACTTATGATGTTTTCTTCAAATATTTCCTTGTTATGCAAATAACCGTATTATGCCATCCTTTGTAAATCCTTATGCATGCATCAAATCTGTTAATTTTCCTGGTGTAACTTGTGGAATACTTTTGTACTCATGTTGCTCAATCTAACTCTTTCCAGAGGAAGCTTTTGACGACTACGGTGAGGATTGCAACGAGTAGGCCATGTCTTATAGTCAATTCGCCTTGTGGGAAGGTTGGATGGGCTGCCGCTATGTTTGTGTTTCCGCTGTCTTCTTTCAGTTTTATGCTATTATTGTAAACTTGGCCATAAGGCCCATACACTTTACTTTATAATAAAGTTTGTTTATCAAGCATGATATGTATCCCTGTGACCCTGTGTGCACTAGCTTTTCTTGGGATATCATCGTATGCGCTTCTGCATCTTGATCCCCAAAGCTGCTCTACCAAGGTGCGAATCCGTGATCGAAAAGCACCTAGCAAGTGGCGGATCGAAGGTTTGAGCCCATGACGGAACTTCCTGGCCTTCTTCGCATCATCTCGCGCCACATGCTGAACAAAGCGGACGATCTGGTTGAAGCCCACCTCATACTCTGCCACAGATTGCTTGTCTTGCGGCGTGCTTATGCAGTCGATCTTCATCTTGTCCGAGAAGGTCTCTGGGTAGAACCTCCTCTCGAACCCGACGAACGAACTCGCCCATGTCGGCGCTCCATGTGTGGCCGTGCGGCGATGCACTCCCTTCCACGGATCTCGAGCCTCTTCCTTCGAGAAGTTGCGCCAGAAGTGGCGCGGAGCGATTGAGGCAACCACCTCGAATGCCTCCATCTTGTCCTCCACATAGGGCGGTCATCTGCGGCACGAAGGGCCGCACCGCTAAAGCATCCGACCTCAAACCTACCCACTCACGGAGCGAAGGCCGCTAATCGCTCCAGCTGCCGCAACCTCCCAAGACCGAATCTTTCCAACACCAGGGCCACCGCCTGCCTCAACGCACTCAACTCTTGCTGCATGGCCCTTACAAGGCCAACAACTACTCCCGACTACAACCGCTGAATGAGTAACCTCGGCCTCCTCGACCGTGAGGGTGCGCTATTGGCGTGGCTGCAGCCCACGACTACTACACCTAGGCGGCATCCTACAACCACCACAATCCACACACAAGCAAGAACAACATCAACAAGCATTTAAGACACAAGCAATCATGCAATGAATTAATCGGTATTACCAAATAAACAAACCCTTCCCCAACCTACATGTGCAAGTGTGTCAATTTAATAGTTTAATTACCACGGACCTAAAGCCCGCCTCGATACCAATCAGAATACACCCAGGACCCACAATGCCCAGGATGTTTGCTAAAACTACTCTACAACTAGCCAATTTACAAAATAAAATAAACTGGTAACAATACTAAGCAAGATAGTATAAGCGGAAGCGTAAACAACTAAGGAAAAACATAATCACAATAACAATTTAATAATCATAATCAACTTCAACATAATAACCAAAGTTACGGTTCTGAATTAAACATTAATAAGATGAATCATTCATCAACAGGATAGTTAAGCAAATACTAGAGTTCTTTCAACATTATTTTAGCATTAAAATAAAATCCATGTGCAACAATGTGGTGCTGCTCTACCCTTCCCAATGCATGCTCAAAATCCACCTGTAGGGAGGGGGAAACAAAGGGTGAGATAAAAATCTCAGCAAGCAAACAGTTCAACAAGTTAATCAAACTACAAGCAATTTAACATCATCATCAATAATTCCATACAACCATAATTACCATTTTTAGTCCACAATTATTAAACTACCATCCTCTTCTATGAAGCATACCCTTTTCAATTTCAGATTTAATGCAATCATTTTATCCACAATAAAAGCATATGAATGCTCATGCTATGCTCCACATTACTCTTGCCAGGGCAGGAAGTGCGATGCATCGTATTTCGACAATATACGAATGCTTCCCACGGGCGAAGAGGCACATCGTATTACGGCAATATACGATGTTGTACCGGTACGGTCGCGGATATAAGCGGCGACATCTATATACACAAAGGGCATGATATGACATGAATGATATGAATGATATGATAGTTCATTAATCACATTAATTCATCCGCAAAGAGCATTATCATGCTCACAACATATCCACATCCACCACATGTTATTTCCATGTTCCACATTATAACATTAAGCAAGAATTCCACAACTAAAATATCATGCAATCATGAAAATTGTATCAAATTACGATAATAATGTAAAACTGAAAGTAGTAGGAATAACAGGTTAAACGGTAGCAACCACCGCTACGTTTACTTGCCTCAATCCGATGAAGCGAAGTACAACAAAAATCAAGAGCGCTCAGGGACAAGACCACCTGTCCATAAGACAACTCTTAGCACACAACCACATCATACAAGCATGACATAAATATATAAAACATCGCTAAAAATCCGAACCCGCATAATCTCTTATCCACTCAACAAACCAACATATTACCCTCTGCAGCTCTGCTTCACAATTTTGTATCTTTAAAAATATCAATCGAAATACAGCAAATGATACCTCTCTGGATTTATGACTTAAAAACCTACAATTTTCATGCAGAACAACTATTTTTATTTTAATCACAGCTAGGCGTAATTTAATGCCCAAAACAGAGGAAGAACTCTGTTCTGGCAGATTAGACAGCAGTATTCAAACGCGTGCCAACAAGAGCACAGAGGTATAAAAATTCTGAAATTTATATAGAAGATAGATCTCCAAATTATCTAAAACTTTCTCAACTACGGCCATGACCAGAAAATTCGTTTACTATTTCTAAACTCCGGATTACCATCGGACTGTACCAATCTGTCCGCCTGACTCACAGCGGTAGTTTTGACTCCGTATCTCCCAGATCCCACAGTAGAAAAATCCAAACAAAATATAGAAGATGCATATGGAAGTCCTCTACAACTTTCATTTTGGGGAGACCCACTGGAAAATTCGTTTTCTAGATCAAACCTGCACTGCGCGAATCAATCTGCAGACAGACGACATGTAAACTCTAATCGGGCAATTAATCTATTAACTACCATCAAAATTCGTGCCAAGAACCCTAATTATTCTATAAAATAGAGGATTTGGGATGGAGAAAAATTACCTAGATGAAGAATTTTTCCCAATCTTTTCCTCCTCTTCTTCTTCTCCTTCCTTCACCTAGGGCAACAATGGGGAAACACCTTGCGCGGGGGAAGCGCGACCACAGGGAAAAATAACAGGGGCAGCTATGTGGGGAGGAGGGAGGGAAGCCCTAGGGTAATAAGAGGGGAGGGGGTGTGTGCGGCATGGTGGGGTGGCGCCTCCCCTTGGGCATTGGCCTAAGGCGGTTGGCCCACTCCAGAGCAATTAAATTTGAATTTCTAAAATATTTTAATATATTTTATTCTATTTTAATGTTCTACAAATTTTATTTTTCCCTTCCCGATTGTTTTAAAAATTTACGCGAATCGACGATCGGGTATTACATTCTCTCTACCTAAAAAGGATTCGCCTCGAATCTAACACCTCAAACCACAAAGCAAGAGAACAACAAAGAAAAGAGCAATCCACAGAAAAACAAAACCACAACTATGAGTACTCACCAGCCTCGAAGAGTTCGGGGTACTTCTGATGGGAACGGGGTCCCGATCTTCCAACAGGTTCTGGGTATGTTCGATTTGGTGGAGGCGCGACACAAATCGATCCGGCTTCCGAGCGACACGTTCGAACCCCGCAATTGTAGCACCACGTCTCCTCGGGTTATCAACGTGCGCTGCCGGTTGACCTTGCCAAGAAGGCTAATCCTCGCTGCGAATCGAAGAACACAAGCAAGAACAAGGAAGAACACAACCAAATTGCAGATATATTGATGAAGCACTCGAAATTGGGGTTTCACAAACCGATGACGGCGAAACTGTTCAAAGACAGAATTAATCTAAGCAAAACCCAACCCTAATGGTGGGGGTGGCGGCTGTATATAAAGGAGTAAGGGGCGTGCGAAACCCTGGGCGCGTCCTTAATGGACTCCAACACGATACAAAGCCGAGCGGCCCAAAAGACGGTGTCGCAGCACCCTGACAGATTCTGGACGTCCACTTGTTTCGACGATTCCCGTTTACTCAGAAGGAATTTTGATATGAGACCAGAGCCATTGGAAAGGTTATCTTCTCAGCTTTCCATACATATGGAACGTCCAAAACGGAGTCCGGATGCGATCTGGGCGTCCGTTTAGTGCAGTTTGGTCCTGGACTCCGAATTGGATTCGAAGTCGGTTTGAGTTGGACATCCAACATGATTCGTCCACCCTTGCTGGACTTGTGCGCCTCGTAGCCCTTCTCCAAGTACTTTTGATCCTCTCCATGGTTTCTAATCATAATTAAATCATTAGGTAGCAATCGATTCTCAAATGAACCAAAAGAAGTACTTAGGAACGAGCTCACCTCTAAATTCAATTGTCGGTATGCGAGCTCTAGTGATTGGTCCTTGAATATCAAGTGGAGGAGTGTTGTGTGTATCCGAAGAAGTGATGTCCTCATCATCCTCCCCTCTTGAGCGGAGTTGCCCTCAACTTAGCCTCATCTTCTTCTCCCAAGTATGGCTTCAAATCTGAAATGTTAAAGGTGGGGCTAACCCCAAACTCGGGAGGCAACTCAAGTTTATATGCATTATCATTTATCTTCTCAACTATCTTAAAAGGACCAGCAGCTCTAGGCATCAATTTTGACTTTCTTAATTCAGAAATCTATCCTTTATAAGTGCAACCAAACAAAATCACCGGTTTAAGTTTAACTTCCTTTCTACCTTTACTACCAAGTAATCCTATATTTTCATTCATCTTTTCAATGTTTGCCTTAGTAGTCTCATGTATTTTGATAATAAAATCAGCACGCTCCTTAGCATCATTATGAACTCTCTCACTAGTAGGCAAAGGTAAAATATCAATAGGGCACGGGATTGAATCCATACACTACACGAAAAGGACTTACCTTGGTGGTGGAATGTTCCGCTCGATTATATGCGAACTCAACATGCGGCAAACACTCTTCCCACAGCTTCAAATTGTTCTTCAAAACAGCTCTCAACATGGTAGACAATATGCGGTTCACCACCTCGGTTTGGCCATCGGTTTGTGGGTGACATGTGGTAGAGAACAACAGCTTTGTACCCAATTTGTTCCATAGAGTACGCCAAAAGTGACTCAAGAACTTGGCATCACGATCGAAACAATAGTAGAAGGCATACCATGCAAACGAACTATCTCTTTGAAAAGAGGTCGACAATATGAGCGGCATCATCGGTTTTATGACATGGGATAAAGTGAGCCATCTTAGAAAACGATCCACAACCACAAAATGCTATCCCTCCCTCTTAGTCCCGGGCAACCCTAAAACAAAGTCCATAGAAATATCGCTTACGGAATAGAAGGAACAGAAGTGGCATATATAAACCATGTGGATTCAAGCGAGACTTAGCTTTTTGACATGTAGTGCAGTGAGCCACAAACCGCTCAACATCTCGCCTCATTTTGGCCAAAAGAAGTGTGTAGTCGAGCGTCCTCCGTCTTCTTAGCACCGAAATGTCCCATCAAACCGCCTCCATCGCCTCCTGCAACAACAAGAGACGAACGGATCCAACTGGAATGCATAGACGGTTAGCTCTAAACAAAACCCATCATTGATCACGAATTTATTCCATGCTTGACCTCTTTACAATGCAACAACACATCCTTAAAATCAGCATCAAAAGCATATTGTTCTTTAATAGTTTCAAGACCAAAATGCGACAATCAAGTTGAGACAACATGGTATAGCGTCGAGACAAAGCATCGACAATCACATTATCCTTCCCTTTTTGTGTTTAATGACATAAGGAAAGATTCAATAAATTCAACCCACTTAGCATGTCTACGATTCAAATTGGTTTGACTACGAATATGCTTAAGTGATTCATGATCGGAATGAATGACAAATTCTTTAGGCCATAAATAGTGTTGCCACGCCTCTAAAGAACGAATAAGAGCATACAATTCTTTATCATCGTGGAATAATTAAGAACAGGACCATTCAATTTTTCGCTAAAGTAGGCAAGGTTTGCCTTCTTGCATCAAAACACCACCAATACCAATTCCGCTAGCATCACATTCGAGTTCAAAAGTCTTACCAAAATCCGGAAGTTGGAGCAATGGTGCGTGCGTAGCTTGTCCTTCAAAGATTAAAGGACTCCTCTTGTGATGGCCCCAATGGAACACGACACCCTTCTTTGTCAACTCAATCAGCGGTGTCGCAATGGTGCTGAATTCTTTGACAAAGCGGCGATAAAATCCTGCAAGGCCAAGAAAACTCCGCGCAGGAGGCGTAGGTGGTGGGCCAACTCCATATCGCCTCCACCTTGGCTCTATCAACCTCAATTCCACAATGGAGTCACAACATAGCCAAGAAAGAGACTCGATCCGTGCAAAGGTGCACTTCTCAAGGTTACCAAACAAACGTGCATCTCTCAAAGCATTAAAACAGCACGTAAGTGAGTCGAATGTTCATCCATGGACTTGCTATAAATCAAGATATCATCAAAGTAAACGACCACAAATTTGCCAATGAAAGGACGTAAAACCTCGTTCATTAATCGCATGAAAGTGCTAGGTGCATTAGTTAACCCAAAAGGCATGACTAACCACTCATACAAGCCGAACTTAGTTTTAAAAGCGCTTTTCCATTCATCGCCAAGTTTCATTCTTATTTGGTGGTATCCACTACGCAAGTCAATCTTTGTGAAAATTATAGCACCACACAACTCATCAAGCATGTCGTCTAACCTAGGAATAGGATGACGATACCGTATAGTAATGTTGTTAATGGCTCTACAATCTACACACATCGCCAAGAACCATCTTTTTGGGAACCAAAAGAACAGAACAACACAAGGACTAAGGCTCTCACGTGCGTACCCACGGTCCAAAAGGTCTTGGACTTGGCTGAATCTCCTTAGTCTCTTGGGATTGGTCCTGCGCCGCACGGTTTGGCAAGCTCGCTCCAGAATCAAATCAATCGGTGCTCAATCCCTCGAATGGGTGGAAGTCCCGAGGTATCTCATCGGGAAAACATCTCTAAACTCCGCAAAGGTTAGCGACAGAACAGGCAAAGTGCAAGGCATATTATCAAGAGAAAATAAAGCATCTTTGCACACAAAAGCATAGCATGTATCATTAACATCATCAATTGCAGCAAGGCTGATTTTGTGGCAAGCATAACAGAATTTTTCAAATGGGTTACTTGCTGTTTTTCAGATTTATGATGTTCCTTTGGATCATTAGCAGACAGACTCTCGCCCTATCGGCCTCTATAATCTCACCGGGGTCAAAGCGGTAAAGTAACTTTCTTTCCTTATGCATAAAAGTGTATGTGTTACTACTACCATGGTGTAAAGCATCATTATCAAATTCCCAAGGTCGACCCAATAAAGAGAGCATGCTTGCATGGGAACCACATCACAATCAACATGATCAACATAAGCACCAATGAAAAATGGACTCGGCATGTTTGCGTTACCTTAGCTTTTCGAGTCATTTAACCATTGAATATGGTATGGATGTGGATGCGGTCGCGTGGTCAAGCCAAGCTTCTTGACCAAATCGAACTCACCAAGTTGTTGCAACTTCCTCCATCAATGATGACACGTGCACGCGGTTCTTGATTGCAAAGAAGGTCTGAAACAAATTATGGCGTTGAAGTTTATCGGGTTGTTGTACACGTGTCTTTGAGGACGCTACTGCACAATGATGCTCCGTGGCGTCGTTGTGGGCGCCCACCAAGGACGAGGTCGTCATCACCACCGCCATTGTCGTCCGTGGCGGCGACAACATCATCATCCTCCTCGACATCCGAAGTCTGATGTAGCCTCCATCTTACGTGGCGATGTATGCCCGTTGGCTAGGGCAATTCTTACGCACATGACCAAGCCCATGGCAGCGGTGGCACCGTATGCCGAGGAGCAGCCCGTTGAAGCCACGGAAGAAGAACTCTTTGCTGGACCACAAAGAATTTTTGAAGAATCGCAGGCGTGTCGTGGAAGGTGGCTTGGTGGCGCTGCTGCCATCTTGTTCACGTGTGGTGGAGGAGAACGAAACTCAAGAAGAATTAGGCGGTCCGTCGATGTAGTCGTTCGCGGGTGTAGAAGGGTCGTCCGGTGCGTGCCTTAGTTGATTACGTGCGTCCCCGCAATTCTTTTTCGCAAGCATAGCAAGGTGGAACAAGCGGTTGACGATAGTAAATTCTTTATAATCAACAATGTCACGAATTTCAAGTAGTAATCCCGTAGAAACGACAAATCTTATCCTCCGTGTCCTCAACAACCCCACAACGCACCATACCCTTTTGAAGCTCGGCATAATAGTCTTGAATGTAACTATCACCTTGTTCTAAGCGCTGCAATTTTTCTCAATTCAAGTTTATATGAGGGAGGAACAAAACGATTACGCATAGCTTCTTTTAAGCGCTCTCATGTATCGGGTTGTAGCGCATGGTACTTAGTTCATTCCACGAGATAATAGCAAAGTCCTTAAACTCACTAGTAGCTTGTCTAACTCTATGTTGCTCGGGAACTAAGTGAGAGTTAAACTTACGCTCTACCGTCATCTCCCAATCAAGATATATTTCAGATCATAAAGACCGAGAAAAAGTGGAATGGTAAACTTGACTTTAGCAAAGGGTCATCATTACCATGACGGTTCGGTTATTACCTCCCATACCATGTCGGTTTTTTGAAGATGACGACGTGAGTCGTGCATCTTGTGTCGCCCGCCGATCAATGTTGACATCGCATCATACTACGTGGCTTCATCATGATGATGGCCGTCATTGACAGTGGTGGCGTGCCTCCAATGTGTCCATCCGACCGGTGAGGTCGACCATCTGCCGCTCCACCCGCTCAATGCCCTCCGTGGTGTTCAAGCGGGTAATGGCGGCGACGATGGTGTCCAATCTCGCGCGAGATCGGTGAGTGAAGTGTTTTGTTTGTCGGCGCACTTGTGGCCGGCGCGACTAACACACTCGTTGAAATCGACCGGTGTCCCGTCCTCTTCGTTTCTGCCATGGTTGGTGGAAATACAGGGAAAACAAAAGGATGATCCCTATCAACTACAAAGGAAGGGAGTGGGAACCCGCAAAGAAGTGGCTTACCAAGCTCTTACAAGTGTGCTTACCAAAGCGTGGTGGTACAACCGTTGGTCGGTTCGTGATACCTTGTCGAGCGTGGATGCGATTGCAAGGTCAAAACCGTGCTATCCGTAAGTAGATATATGGAGTTTGGAAGGCCAAATATGTCGAGTGGAACACAAATCAATAACGAGATAGTAATGTGAATAAATGTCCAAAGCACTTGGTCCTAGTTGCTGGTCTAAATGTGTCCTATAACACGTATGATATGAAGAACAAGGAGTGAAGAATAGAATAATGAAGCAAAGACAGCAACAAAGATGGCCAGGCACCGAGAAACTTAATTCAGCACAAACACAACACAAATTAGGCTCTGTCACCTAAACCGTGCTTCACACGTTTTTTTTTTTTTTGGCCACGGATGGCACTTGCAGCACTATCGTAGGTGCCAAAATTTTTTTTTTCTTTTTATTTTTTTTGTATTTTTTTCGCAAAGCAGAGCACAGGAATAGGAACCACACAAAGTTTCACATCAATCTGATATAAAGTGTGGCCTACAGAAAATGATGAATGTGCTAAAAAGTCGGTGATGAAATTTCGGAGCTCGAGTACTACACTTTCCAGGCCGAATTTGGGCAAAATAAATTCGTCGAAATCGACGTTGTCGTTTGATTCGGATGTAAAATTTAATTTCACCCAATTTCAAAAAAAAAGCAACTGATTTCGAGTTCGTATGCGAAAGTTATGGCCGTTTGAAGATGGACCTCAAGTTATGGTCTGTGGAGGTCAAAGCGTAGATCGGGTGGAGGAATTTGTGGAATCTGGTGGCGGAAGCTCGGGAAAGGTGGGGATGATGCGGTGTGATCACGAGACGTGATGGATGGCGAACAGAGGGTTAACAGAGGGTGGGATATGGGTGGGAAAACAAAAGCAGAGGGTGGAGGAAAGCGCGCGTGACGGCTAGGGTTTGAAGGGTGGTAGCGGGTGGGAAAACAACTCGAACAAAACACGATCTAAACCAGCAACACAACTCGACTAAGGACACAAACTCAACACTACGGACTCGGAATCAACTTGTGCAAAGGCTAAACGAGATCTAGGACAGAAACAACCTATGATTATAATTTTTGTAGGGCTTTTCTTGGACTCTAGGACTAAACCGAAAATAACAAAGGAGGGTAACTCGAACACGGAGGAACACCAAGCTCGATTACCACTTGATGGGAGCAGGGTCCCGATCTTCCAACAGGTTCGGGTATGTTCGATTTGGTGGAGGCGCGACACAATCGATCCGGCTTCCGAACGACACGTTCGAACCCCGCAATTGCAGCACCACGTCTCTCGGGTTATCAACCGTGCGCTGCCGGTTGACCTTGCCAAGAAGGCTAATCCTCGCTGCGAATCGAAGAACACAAGCAAGAACAAGGAAGAACACAACCAAATTGCAGATATATTGATGAAGCACTTTCGAAAATTGGGGTTTCACAAACCGATGACGGCGAAACTGTTCAAAGACAGAATTAATCTAAGCAAAACCCAACCCTAATGGTGGGGTGGCGGCTGTATATAAAGGAGTAAGGGCGTGCAAAACCCTGGACGCGTCCTTAATGGACTCCAACACGATACAAAGCCGAGCGGCCCAAAAGACGGTGTCGCAGCACCCTGACAGATTCTGGACATCCAATTGTTTCGACGATTCCTGTTGACTCAGAAGGAATTTTGATATGAGACCAGATCCATTGGAAAGGTTATCTTCTCAGCTTTCCATACATATGTGGAACGTCCAAAACGGAGTCCGGATGCGATCTGGGCGTCCGTTTTAGTGCAGTTTGGTCCTGGACTCCGAATTGGATTCGAAGTCGGTTTGAGTTGGACATCAACATGATTAAATCCACCCTTGCTGGACTTGTGCGCCTCGTAGCCCTTCTCCAAGTACTTTTGATCCTCTCCATGGTTCCTAATCATAATTAAATCATTAGGTAGCAATCGATTCTCAAATGAACCAAAAGAAGTACTTAGGAACGAGCTCACCTCTAAATTCAATTGTCGGGCGCGAGCTCTAGTGATTGGTCCTTGAATATCAAGTGGAGGAGTGTTGTGTGTATCCGAAGAAGTGATGTCCTCATCAACTTCTTTCGCATTTGCTCCTCAAGCTCCCACGTAGCCTCCCTCTCAGACTGAAACGTCCAGAGGACCTTCACATACTTGATGGTCTTATTCCTCAAGACCCACTCTGAAGTATCCAAGATATGCTCTGGTGACTCTCCAAAGTGAGATCCTGATCCACCGTGACCTGCCCCAGGTCGATCTTGCACTCGGGAAGACACATGGAAGACATTGTGCACACCGCTCAACGAGATCGACAACTCCAAACGGTAAGCCAAACTGCCCACACGTGCAACCACTGGAAAAGGGCCAATGTACCTCGGGCTAAGCTTCCCGGTGGTACCAAAACGAACAATGCCCTTAGTTGGCGACACTCGAAGGAGCACCAAGTCACCAACCACAAACTCCAACTCACGGCGTCGAACATCCGCATAACTCTTCTGTCGACTCTAAGCGGCCAACAAGTTCTGACGAACCTCCCGCACTTTCTCAACCGTTTGCTGAACAAGGTCCGGACCAAGCAAAGAGCTCTCACCCACCGCTTCCCAACAAAGAGGGAAACACACTTTCCATACAAAGCTTCAAAGGAGCCATCTTGATGCTCGCTGATAACTATTGTTATAGCGAACTCGCCAAAGCCGATGGTCCGCCCAACCGCCCTTCAAGACAGTACACAAGCACAGAGCATATCCTCCAAAGTCTGAATGGTCCGCTCTAACTGACCATCCGTCTGAGGGTGAAAAGCCGTACTGAGAGAAATTGTCGTGCCCAACGCAGCCTGAAGACTCTGCCAGAACTTAGAGACAAACTTGGCATCCCGGTTAGAAACAATTGACTTAGGCACACCATGCAGTCTCACCACCTCTCGGATATACAACGGGCGGATCCTGCGTTGTATTGGTCGTCCTCATCGAATGAAGTGTGCGGACTTGGTAAGCCTGTCCACCACGACCCTGCTGCGTCTCGCCCTCGAGGAGGCGGCAATCCAACCACGAAGTCCATAGTGATGTGCTCCCACTTCCACTCGTGAATTTCCAACGCGCAACAAACCAAGGCAGCCGCTTATGCTCGGGCTTCACCTGCTGACAAACGCCACAAGAAGCGACATACTTAGCAATGTCCACCCTCATGCGTTTCAACCAAAAGACCTGCTTCACATCCCGATGTACAGAGTACGGAGTCCGGTGAGCCTCACGAAGAATGTCATCCTTCAGATCTGACTTCTGGGGTACACACAGCCGGCCTCTAAAACGAACTGCACCACTCTCGTCCACACTGAAATCTCGTAGCGCCCTCCGAGATCCTCTTCCGCACCTCTCGAAAGGAGCCGGTCGTCTTCTTGAGCCTCACGAACACGCCGGAATGGCGGTGGATAATCATCGTGTCTCGCACGAGCAACTCCGGTGAGACAGAAAGAGATACCCATCCTCTCAAACTCCGAGATCAAGGAGATCGCTGTCTGGGGGACTCCTGTCCTGCTCAAGGCGTCCGCCACCACGTTGGCTTTACCAGGGTGATATTGAATAGTTAGATCATAATATTTGATCAACTCCAACCACCTCCGCTACCTCAAATTCAGCTCTCGCTGAGTGAATATGTACTTAAGGCTCTTGTGATCAGTGAAGATGTCACACTACTCCCCGTACAAATAATGCCTCCAAGACTTTAGAGCAAAAACAACAGTTGCCAACTCCAAGTCGTGAGTAGGATAGTTCTGCTCATGAGTTTTCAACTGTCGAGAAGCATAAGCAATAACTCGCCCTTCTTGCATCAACACACAACCAAGACCAATCCGAGAAGCATCTGTGTACACCGTGTAGCGCTTGCCACTCTCGGGCAAGGATAGAATAGGTGCATTCACCAGCTTGCACTTCAAAGTCTGAAAGCCAGACTCACAGTCGTCTGTCCACATAAAAGGAACTCCCTTTTGTGTGAGTCGGGTCATCGGCTTGGAGATGATAGAGAAATCCTGCACAAAGCACCGATAGTAACCAGCAAGTCCAAGGAAACTCCGGACCTCTGACACATTGGTTGGCCTCCGCCACTGCACCACCGCTGCCATATTCTTTGGGTCCACTGTAATACCATGCTGAATGATGGTATGACCAAGAAATCCCACCGGACGATCGAAGCGCACTTGACTTGGCGTAGAATTTATTCTTCCAAAGGGCATCAAGGACCAAACTGAGATGCAACTCATGATCCTCCTCCGTCCTGGAATAAATCAGAATGTCGTCAATGAAAACCACCACAAAAGAATCCAGGTACTCATGGACCATCCTGTTCACGGCTTCCATAAAGACAGCGGGGATATTTGCTAGTCCAAAAGACATAACGACAAACTCAAAATGCCCATACCTTGTGCTAAAGTTGTCTTCTCTATATCCTCATCTCGATCCAGAGCTGATGATAACCGATCGCAAATCAATCTTGGAGAATACCTTGGCACCTCTCGGTGATCGAAGAGATCTTCAATGCAGGCGATGGATACTTGTTCTTGATCGTCACTTGATTAAGTGCGCGATAATCCACACAAAGCCTCTTGGTGCCATCCTTTTTTCCCACAAACAAGACCGAGCAGCCCAAGCGACGTGCTCGATCTAATAAACCCCTTAGCTAGGAGTTCATCCAATCGCTTCTTCAACTCCACTGCTCCACAGGTGCCATCCGACACGGGACTTATAAATAGGCCAGACTGAACAAGGTCTATGTGGAAATCGGTTCCCGTTCTAGTGGCAGACACAGAAGCTCGGTACGGAAAAACATCTGGTACCGCAAGCCACGGTATATCCTCCGACCTCAAAGCAGCCTCGTGTCCCTCAACCATGGCCCACGAAGACGACTTACGCATTCGCCGATTGGGGAACAAGCGGCACAAAGAACGAGAGAGAGTCTTTGCGGGCACTCCCTTAGAAGACAACTTCATATCTAGACGGAGACTGCAAAGTGACCGTCTTCTAGAAACAAGAGATAACACCTTGATACTGCGCGAGCCAATCCATGCCAAGGATCACATCGAAGACTCGGTATAACCACCAAGTTCGCCACGAACTCCTCATCCGCTAGAACCACCATGCAACTGGGGCAAACACGGCACCGGAAATAAGCCCACTGAGAACTAACAACCACAGCTCTCCCACAAACCGCACGGACGGACACCTGCTCGCGAACAAAACCTCAGACGAAGAGAAACTAGCCTCGAAATCGAAAAGAACGAAGCATCAACAGAATCAACAGATAAGGTACTGTCACCCGTCTCGATCCTCGCCATCGACGTTGGCATGGCATACGCCGCCGAACACCGGAGAAGATGAACCTCCGCGCCACGAAAGTCGATGCAGGGGTCCACCGAGGTACAAAGCGCGCAGAAGCTGGACCCAAGATCCTCCGCTGGAGGCACCGAGACGAAGTCGAAGGTGCCGATGGCGCCGCAAGTACCACGGTGTGGGGCGCGGCAAGAACTGCGGGGTAGGAGTCGCAGCCATCATCTGCACGGTGCCGTCAGGACGGGTAGAGCCTGCTGAAGGTGTAGGCGCCAACTCCAACTGCAGCTTCCCCTTGGGGTTCTGCCTGCACACCACATCCCTGTGGCTACCACCACAGATAGAACACTGTCCACTCCAAGCACAGTCGGCCCGCCGATGCGGATCTCCACAACGGAAACAAACCAAGCCCAACCCGGGCTTCATCGTGGCACTGATCTGCAGAGCTCCCTCCCAGTGAGCTAGATCGCCTGTGCTACTACAGTGGGGGCGGTGGCGACGACTCTTTATCTTCTTGTACGCAGGGACTCCAAAAAAACCCTTCCTCTCGCTATGGCCTTGAGGCGGATCTCCTCCGGTGGCCTTGCGGATATCATGTGTGTACGCTTGCTGCATCTCGATCCCCAAAGCCTGCTCTACCAAGGTACAGAAATCCGTGATCGGAAAAGCACCTAGCAAGTGGCGGATCGAAGGTTTGAGCCCACACGGGCGCACGGCCTTCTCCGCATCATCCCGCCACATGCGGAACAAAGCGTACGATCTGGTTGAAGCCCACCTCATACTCCGCCACAGATTGCTTGTCTTGCGCGTACTTGTACAGGTCGATCTTCATCTTGTCCAGAAAGGTCTCTGGGTAGAACCTCCTCTCGAACTGACGAACGAACTCTGCCCACGTCAGCGCTCCATGTGCAGCCGTGCGAGCAGTCTGCACTCCCTTCCACCAGATCTGAGCCTCTCCCTTTAGAAGTTGCGCCGCGTAGCGCACACGATCAGAGGCAACCACCTCGAATGCCTCCATCTTGTCATCCACATAGGACAGCCAGTCTGCGGCCTGAACAGGAGGGGCTACACCGCTAACGCTGTCCACATCCACCACATGTTATTTCCATGTTCCATATTATAACATTAAGCAAGAATTTCACAACTAAAATATCATGCAATCATGGCAATTGTATCAAATTACGATAATAACTTGCTCAACTCATCCAAAGTAACTTGGTACACATAGTCCATAGACTTAGCATACTGCACATGTTGAATGAGTCGAGGGTTACTCTCAAATTCCGTAGAGGAGAAGATGCTGTTGGAGCTGACAGGAAACTTGCTAGGGTAGTATCCAAATGTGATACGTTGTAGCTCTTGGGCATAGATGTCCCTCATCTGCCGGATTGCCTCACGAGCTGCATCTTGGATACCGTTGAAGAAGGTGTCCCGGGGTAGAGGAGCATCAAAGGTGTGACTTGCTTCTTCATCTCCAAAGTCGGCGCAGATCAGCACTTCCACCCTCCAACGTTCTTGATCTCCATAGGTTCCCAAGTATCCCTGATACACGGGGCGTGCCTTAAAATCCAGTTGTTGAAGAAGATCCCAAAGACAGTCAGCTATGTGTCCAGCTAGGATTCCATGGGTGACTTGGGTAGGACGTTCAGCCATCTACAATTTTGAAAAAGAGAAGGTGTTAGTCAACATATACTTATATATATTTTTAAAAGGAATAGGTACGGAAAGAATGAATGGGACTAGATGTAGAAGAATTTTCAAAATATTATTAGCATTATTATTTTTTTATTGTCAAATAGATCCTTAAGGTTGTCCATTCTATTCTACCTACGGTCACGTCTTAGGGTCATTATGCTCGGATACCATCTCTGTCGGGACCTGGAGCAGGAACTCCAAGACCCTCTGTGTTAATCGCACTATCCCAGGAAAAGCTAGTGCACACAGGGTCACAGGGATACATATCATGCATGATAACCAATTTTATTATAAAGCAAAGTGTACGGGCCTTATGGCCAAGTTTACAATAATAGCATAAGACTGAAAGAAAACAGCGGAGACATAAAGATAGCAGCAGCCCATCCAGCCTTCCCACAAGGCGAATGATTGTAAGACGTGGCCTACTCATCGCAATCCTCACCGCAGTCGTCAAAGGCTTCCTCTGAAAGAGTTAAATTGAGCAACATGAGTACAAAAGTACTCCACAAGTTACACCAGGAGGTTTAACAGATTGGATACATGCATAGGGATTTTCAAAGGATGGCATAATATGGTTATTTGCATAAAATGGCAATATTTGAAGTAAACATCATAAGCATAACAAAAGCGGAATTTGATACAGTAATTAAAAACAGAATTTAACAAGATAATAACGTTAGTGAGGCTCCAACCAACACTAACCTATTGTCGGGTATCCCACCTGGACCATCTTTTCCAAAGATAACCAAAATTTTCATAAACCAGATTTTATCAAAACCAAAGTCTAATCCGTGAAAAACCATACTCAGCATGTCCTTGACCGTGGACACGGCTATCCAAGATAGTTTTATACTCTGCAGAGGTGTATAACTTTACCCATAAGACATGTTCTCTCTTTTTGCCACGATTAACACCTTTGCCTTAGGTGTGCGGGAGAGTTCATGACAAGGTCATTACAATGTTCCATTACCAAATTAGTTACGCCGTCACTAAGATTTCACCACAACATGAATCCACATGTTGGAGCCCCCTCTTGTGCCATGTGAGACTTCTCGTGGCCTACGCCACGCCCACATTCAGCCTATAGCGAAACCAAGATGGAACTTCCCAAATTACTTAGCCAGGTCTGTCCCATACCAGACTTGTGGTAGTACGGTGTGACTTTGTAGTAGTAGCTCACAGACCGGTCCTTAATTTGACTTAGGCTCAACCACATACCCCTCATGCCTGGCAATCGATATTGTGTCACCAAACAACAATGCATGCCAGCAAGCACCCACCACCATACCAATGCCTAAGTCTAAACCAGACTTTATAATTTTTATTTATCAAAATTCCATAAACTTTCCTGACTCACCAAAGTCAATAATAGATTTTACAAGTCATCATCATTTTGTGTGAAACAATTCTTCCCACCTAAATTATTTTAAGCATGGCTAAGCAATTCTAAAAAAATTCCCAGCTAATACTAATGTACTAACTAGGTTTTCAGCTATGGTGACAAGGCGTATTTGTTCAATATCAAACTTGGCAATACACAAAGGAGTTGGGCATAACTACAGTTTAAACTGAATTTAAACTAGATTGAGTAAAAGTATACATGCATAATAATTTCAAAAACAACATAAATACTTTAACATAATAGGAACAACATGATCAAAGGTGTAACTTGCCTTGCTCGAAGTCCTATGCGCTTCATCGAGTAAAACTCTCGGATTAAATAAGTAGTCTACACGTGAAGAACCAAAATAAATTCAAATAAAACTCAAAAATTCAAAAAGTGTCCAGAAATAGGTATTTTATGATTTTAGAATAATTTAGAAATTTGAACGGGTCAAATTGGAGTTAAAATGAGAAAGTTATGGCTTCCGGAAGTTTAAAACTAAAGAAAAAGAAAAAGGCTGATTTGCTGAATTATTTTATACTGAAAAATCCATTTATGACGTCAGCATTAATTTCTGTTTTTCGGCTGAATTATTTTTACACTTGAAAAGGTGTTATTTCTCGACAAGTGGTAGGGTTCATGGTGGACTGGTTCACGGTCGGCGTGGTCCACCGTGGACTCGGTCCATGGTCGACGTGGCCGAGGGAGGAGGTGGCGGCGGGTGACGGGCGGCCACCGGTGCCACGTGAGCTGCCATGTGGCGCTGGCCGACGAGGCGGCGCGGCCGGCGGCGCGGGACCCGAGGGTCACCGGCGCTTGGCGGCAAGACGCGGAGGGGCTCGAGAGCAAGACGAGGCGATGGGAGTTCACCGTGCGGCGGCGATGCAGCGGCACCGGAACCCAAGGCTGTCGGTGACGGAACGAGGCGGCGGCGGCGCAGGGTGTCGGTGGTGAGGGGTCTCCGGTGGCGGCGTCGCTCGGTGGAGGGGCAGAGGATGGTCGCCGGCGCGCGGGGAAGGCGGATCTGGCATCGGCGAGGCGCAGAAGTAGCCGAGGTGGCGGCGATTGCTTGCCGGAGTGCGCTCGACGGTGGAAACGGGAAACACGGCACGGGGAGCTCGGGCGCGGGGAAAAGAGGGGGAAAAGAGGGCTCGGCGCGGGGAGGCAAAGGAGGGAGGACGTGGGAAAGGGTTTTATAGCCAAGAGGAGGGTAATCGGGCGGGCTTCTCGGGATTTAACACATTCGAAACCATGAATTGGCGAAAATAAAGAAACTTAAAAGGGGGAAAACGGGCAAAACCGAACGTGGGAGTGAAGGGGCTTTAAATGGCGAGATTTCCCCGGCTTAAACGAGGTGTAACGGCGATTTAAAAGCTCGAGCGCGCAAGCGTGTTAATGGTGGCCACGAGGGAAGAAGGGAGGTGGAAGAAGGGCGACATGCGGGCCCCGCATGTTGGCAGTGAGGAGAGCGAGAGCGGAGGATCGGACGGCGGATGGGCGCCACGCGTCCGAAAATTAAATCGAGGCCGTTGGATTCAAACGAAGGGTAAGTGGATGGGGACGGTGCGGATTAGATCGCGGTGGCGGATTCAACCTGGAAGCGCCACGTGTCAGCTTGAGGGAATTTTGGATTTAAATTTCGTTTTTAATTTTCAGAAAAGCCAGATAGCTTTATAAATACTTAGAAAATAATATTTAAAGTCTGAAAATTCTAGGAAAATTCATAAAAATTTCTGGAGACATTTTAGACTTAGGAAAAATATTTCCAACTTAAATTTGTATTTTTAATTTTTATAAAAATACTTTTTAGCTCTCAACATTGATTTTGAAATTCTTGAAAATTCTCAAAAATATTATAATTCAAGGAGAAAGCAAAATAAACTCTTTTTGGCTTAAATAAATATTTAAATTAATTTTTCTTATTCTAGGCTTCCAAAATAAAATCTAAGAAAATTCAAATAAATTCCAGAAAAACAAATAAAGACAAATAAAATTTTTGGGATGTTACAAAAATGAATTCCATTATGATTGCTGTCTGAAAGCAACAAGCCAACAGCACCAAGTAACATGTAGTGATCCACCAAGGTTTACTTCTCTTTATAGTTACAGCACTGATGAAGTCATAGAAAAATGACATCTACTGTTCAACTTCTATATAAAATAGGAACATCTTCCACATATAATTGAGCCTAGCTTTATGTCCTGCCTACATATTATAGTGTACACGTGAAACTCATGCATGTCTGAGTAAACATCTATGCTAGTTATAGCTCCAAAAAAGCAAATAAGAACAACTTTGGCGTTGTTTACTACAGCCAGATTGATGTCGCATTGGTGCCGATCTCATCCACTCATTCATAGTAACAGTACAACCTGCAACGTGCAGTGCGAAAGCTGGGGAGAAAGGAGCTGGGTAACTTGAGCATCAGTTTTACACTTTTACTTATTTCGAAGGAATTACTAATATGAGAACAAGATAGAAATTGTCTTGAAATGTTGGAGTGTCTTATAATTAGTATACAAATGTACCTAAAGTGATAAAAGAGTATTTCAAATTTGTTTAGGTGGTATATTAGAGGTGGGTGTAACTACACCGGTGTAGAAGGTATTTTCCTATATATATATATATATATATATATATATATATATATATATATATATATATATATATACACACACACTAATTGAAGGCTCCGTCCGGAGCTCTCACATTAATCCTAGGAGTAAAAACTAGAAATTACGTTGTTGACTGGAAAAACGCAAAAAGCAAAAAATTCTCACATTAATAAGAGAAATGAAAAATATTGGCTATCGAATCTTCGTACTAATGCAACCTATGGCATGAATATATGTGAAATACCAAATAAAATTAAATCAAACTATACTAATTGATGGCTCCTTCAGGTGCTTTTACATTAATCCTAAGAGGCAATAAAATTGAAAATTTTATGTTAATCAAAAATAAAATAAAATTTTCACATTAACCAGAGAAAAGAAAAAAATGTTGGCTATCCAATCTTCGTACGAGTGCAACCTATGGCACGGATCTATGTAGAGTACTATCAAATAGTTTGGAAGATGGAATTTAATTTAAACTGTTGGATATTTATACTGGATGGGTACGTACAATATTCTGACCCAAATGGACTCAGCAGAGAAAAACAATCCATATGTATCACGTATGGAGGAATCAAGAGCGTCCACCTATAAATCTTTTGCTCCAAGCGGCGAAATCAAAATCCTTACACCATACGGCAAAATCAGAGTCCGAACCGAGTTTCAGACCCTCGGACATTAATCTACGGGTCTAACCCTATCAAAAAACGAACACTGTGAACCGAATTTATGAAGTTGCATGCATGAAACAACGTCTTCACGCATGCATGTAACCACCTATTGGCATGTGCGGCATATGTACGTTACGCCTGATCCAGTACATAAATAAAAGACAAAATTAAGTTTTGTTTGCGATGATGAAATTAAGATATTAATATTGTATGTGTATTCCATTACCTCCAACCCGGGCCTAGTGTCAGCATCATCCAAGACATCACCATCGTGGTCCGTGGATTAGGATTGATTCCTAACATGTCGGGCAGATGACCGTCATTGAAATAAATAATTCTGAAAGGTTTATAGAGTTAAGAAAAATAAAGATGAATATGATGTGGACGTGAATGGAAAATTTTTTAGGGTGTGTCTAGATATCACCCGCATGTTTTTTTGGTAACAATCATCCAAATCTGAGACCGCTGGATTAGAGATCTAACTGCCTCTTTTTTTAGAGGGGGGAGATTTTTTTTGGAGGAGGGGAACATTTTTTTGGAGGGGGTGGGGAGAATTCATGACCATTGGATCTCTAATCTAATGGTCACAAATTTAGATAATAGTTAGGAAGAAAACATCCAGATGATGTTTATCAATACCCAATTTTTTATATGCGACTGAATTAATTCCAGATCCTAGATCTACCACTGTATTTGCTAACCGCACCCTTAAATGCCGCTGCAGTACCAAAATCTCACCCTTTTCACCACTGCTGTCAATTTTATTAGACTTTCCCTAACAAAATTGTCCATAGAACCTATCTTGACCTCATTTTCTTCCTCGTCTATATTACTCTGTGTGTGTGTGTGAAGGAATGTAGTATGTAATTCTCTCGCTCTCTTTGTTTCCTTCTCTGCCCCCGTCCCCTCATTCTCCCCTACTCTAAATTCCGTCTCTTTGTCTGGATCCATTGGATCACGGCGCTCCGGTGGCTATGCCAGCCACCAGCATCAGATCATGCTAGCCCCCTTAACCATTGCTCTTCCCTAACTCAATTTCATTGTTTCCACATCATATCTTGCCCCTCTGGCTCAAAGCCTCGGCCCACAACCAAGTCTAAATGTGCAGCTAGATTTACCACCGCAAGTCACCCCAAACTATGGCTCCACATAGTGACGAAGCCAGGAATGAAATTAAGAGTGAGCTGAACTATTTATAGGTCTAAACTAAGTTGACACAAAATTAGTCTTTTACTCTTATAAAATTTCAAATTCATATAGAAATTATAAATTGGATGGAGACAAACAATGAAAAATAGAAAATAGGTACCTCGATAATAGAAAACACCATAAGTGCGGAGTAGTGATAAGTCACCTATGTATAAAACATATTAAAACTAGTGACATAATAGAAAATTATGAATGACAATGAAAATTTAGATCATATGAAACATACCAGAATTAAGCTAATTTGAATCACGAGATAAAAGAAACAAAATGCGGCATCTTTTTCCACACTCTATCCAATGTTCTTATCATTTTCACGGTGGGGGCCTCGGTGGTGGTAGTGCCTTCGGGGCATGTGCAGGACCACATCATGTGGAGTGACGGTAGAGGGAGAAGATCAACCAGAGGTTCATCGAGCTCTCCACCGTTATCCCAAGACTCAAGAAGGTTCATATATATTTCACTTTTTTCTTCTTTTTTTCTTTGATTGATTATCTTTCTTTAATTTTATGATTTTCACTACTACTCCTCCTCCTCCTCTTCTACTTCTTCTTTAATTTTATAATTTACATATATTATTTCACTTTCTTTCTTTCTTTCTTTCTTTGATTGATTGATTAGCTCTTCTTTAATTTTATGATTTTCACTTCTCCCCCTCCTCCTCGTCTACTTTAATTTCATGCTTATTGTTAACCTTCCCATCAAGGGAAGCTAGTTTCTCTTTCGGTTTGTCAATCTCTCTTTCTCTCTTTATTTTTACTATATATAAAATTGCCACCAGGGGAGGTGAGGCTTAAGCCTCACTAAGCTCCCTTGGTGGCTACGCCCTGGCTCCACACCTCCCCATTGCTAGCTTCCCCAGCTGAGCCCCTCCCTAGTTTGTCTCGCTAACGGCCTTCACCGCCAGTAGGCCATCAATGCCACTCTCCTCACTAGCGCTATTGTGGGTTTGCTACAATATTGCATATAAGGGACCTAACAAATACAATGGAAAAATCTGGTCTTGGAGACTTATTCAATTGCATATAATTCAGATTGTGTTGCTATATTCGAGTTATCTTCATTCGTCATTGTCATCACAAGATAGGACCACCCCGTATCAATGGTACTAAGCCTACACGAATCATAATCCGTGTTACGAATGGATCCTATCCGAACCGGTTTGTTCTAACCCATTAAGTGTATGACCCTGTAGGCTCATATATACTCGACTGTAACCCAAAAACACCTTTTTGATCTATAAGCTAGTAGCGGTCCCTAACAAGACATAGAGACGCCCCTGAATAAACAATAAATATCGTATATGATGAACCTATACATTGTAATCATGTGTTGAACCCTTTGCCTCATGATACTAGGTCGAGCGCAAAGCGATATGTGTTCCATCCTATGATAACTCGATCATTCACTCGATCTTTTAGTGAATTAATTAGTTATAATCAACTATAAGGATGTTTTGTAGTAAACCTGAAAGCTAACCTTATGACTATCCATTTAGGGTGTAGTGTTTGGGAAGACCTAGATAAAATATTACATATTTAGGTAAGCATTACGTTCTTATTTAAAGATCTCGCATACATCGCATACACATTTATGAGACTAGCCGATGAGACCTATGAACATAACAATTCTCGCAGTGTCTCAATGTGGGTCAATCCAACATGATTCTCAAACATATTTTCCATATCATGCATTTAATATCTCATATCTATGATATGTGAAACATGGCCATCAATCAATACATGAAGATCTACATATCGTAATTGTCCTATATAATGATGTAAGATGAAAGATAATTTAGAATAACACCATAACATTAATAAAGAGTTTCATGCACAAGTAACATACTTGTTAATCAATATAAATGATAGTTCGTTCATAGAATGGAATAGAATATTATTCAAAAGTTCATCAACTTAAAAGTAATACAATCATCTATATGATTGCCTCTAGGACATATCACAATAATTAGAATTTTCCAATGCTAGATGAGGTTTGTTTGTCTAGATTTTATTTAGTAAGCTACATAAAAGTGAAGTATTGAGAAAGTTAAGTAGGCCAAGCACAATAGCGGAAGTGTGACTCGAGCTAGCGTGTTGCTTGGTGGGGGCCGAGTGCCATGGTGGAGTCGAGTGCATGGCATATACTTGGTGTATTAGGATGATATGATTCTTCTCATCCATAGCAAAGCTAAGGCATTCATCTCGTGAATATTAAGCACCTCTAGGGCATCCTCACGATTAAATTTTAGTAGGAATCTCTTAGGACGACACATGTCGATGAATCCATCTCCTTGCGCCCATGAACTCTCGTTTTGTGCCAATTCCTTTTCCCCACCTCTTAGCTCCTCCTCCCCTTCACTTCCCCTTCATCTCCCCTATTCTGTGAACATTCAAATCAGAAACTTTGAAATTCAGACAAAATTGGAAAGATACAAATCAAAAAATTTGAATTGAAAATTTCAATTGGATCCTAAAAAATTCAAGTCAAACAAATTTAACTCGATTATTAGATATTTCAATTCAATTCCGGAGGAAAATCAACTCAATTTGGATGAGTCCAATCGATTTCAAAGAAAATTTATCTCATTAAAAAAAATCAAATAGTAGGGTTAGGGCAATAAAAAGTTTCCCCTCCAACGACAGGTAGCACAAACACCTAGACTACGGCGTGCATGCAGCTCTTGGACAACAGCCTATAACTTCTCAACCAAGAATTTCGGAGCTTTGTATCGGTGAGTCCTGGCCATCCTGCTCACAGCCGGCGGTGGAAGAGCACCCACTACTACAAAAGAGGCTATACTGGACGGGTACATCACAGGCGGTTCATACGGAACCGTCGTGTTAAACTATCACGCAGCGGTTTATAATAGCATGCGTGATATTTTCTGACGGTTCTTAATACAAACCGTCTGTGATAATTGAGACAACACGGACGGTTCGTGTTAATAACGATCAGGAAATTTCACGATCGTTATTAACACGAACCGTCTGTGTAAGCGAGACAACACAGACGGTTCGTGTTAATAACCGTCTGTGGTAATCGATTGATCACCATTTTCTTATGAACTACAGAAGCTATACTGAGACGAAACAAACCGTCTGTGTACATTTTCGTTAATCCATGAACATAATCTAGGTATGTAAACAACACGAGAATTTTTATGAAAGCGTTTCATTTGCTTCTCTTCCATGGAAGTTTCAAATTCAAGGCAAATTTATTACAAAAGTCAAAAAAAAGAGATTCCCAGATTTTAATCTTCTGGGCTTCATATGTTTCTTCTTCGACTTCTGGAGTTGGAGAATCAGTCGCTGAGTTCTCGAATGCTATGAAGATTGTCCTTGCCCTCTCCACTTCCTCCTCTAGCCTGGGCAAATCATTAGCATGGCCCATAATCTCAAAGAGGATACCATGATAAGCTTCCTCATAATCGACCGATTCTGCTTGATCGGCAAGGTTGTTCATGTGTCTCTCCAATGCCGCAAGAGCTTCTTCCGCTTTGTGCACATTGTAGAGAAGAACGAGGTGAGGTGGTTTCCTTTCTGAGTGGCACGAGATACCTCCGTCGGCGGAGGATAAGGTCAGTGATGGATGGGCGAGTCGAGGAAGGAGAGCACGTGCGTGAGCGGAGGAGCTGCCCCAAACATAAATTGTTGGCTGCCTATGTAAGGTTGCGGCCGAACAACTCATGATGGATAGATGAGAGGAATGAGATCAAAAGAATTTTAAATACCATTATTCTGAAATGTGGCGAAGAAGATGAGGAAGAGGACAATTTAGAAGAGATTAATCAGTTTGTGGTATCAGTTTGTTGCATATAAAACCAGAATGGTGTGGAAGTTTAAGGGCCGCTTGCATCGGAATATTAACAGGCGGGAGTAGGCGCGAACATTTAAGTGTAATCACGCAGGCGGTTCGTATTCGAACCGTCTCGTTATTAATATCACGAGCGGTTCGTGTCTGAAACCGTCTCGATATATGACTTATCACAGACGGTTCTAAACTAGAACCGTATGTAATAAGCATTCCTATATATACCGTCAAGCTAGGGTTTTGCGTGTACGCTGCAGTTATAGATCTACATATCATCTCGCCGCTCGCCCGATCTAGCCCGTCGCCGTTTCCTTCTCGGATCTCCCTCCTTCTCGTGTCCACGCCGTCGCCGCAGCCTCCTCGGACCTCCGTCCCGATCGTCGCCGACCCCGTCCATGCTGTCGTCTCGGCCTCCTCGGACCTCCGTCCCGATCGCCGTCGACCCCGCCCACGCCGTCGCCGCACCTCCTCGGACCTCCGTCCCGGTCGTTGTCTCAGACAGAGTATTTCGGTTCTTTGTTTGCAAACATTATGGGTTGTGCTTGTTTTATAATCTCTAGTAATGTTCAAGTACTGAGAGACATTGTTTGCTTGTATTCTGAATTCATATCTAAATAAAAGCATTTTTCAACTTTGAAGTATTGAGTATCTGTGATTATGTTGTCTATTAACTGATCATCTTAAGCTATTGTCAGATTGCTACCTTATAGTCATTGATTTAGATCTTCTGTCATACCGAAATTTTAGAAGTTGCTATCATTTGTACATGTAAACTTTACTAACAAGAATGCATTGAGTAGACATGCTGATTTTAGTCTTTTATGTCTAGCTACTTTTGATGAAAGCATGTTACTTCAATGATTTATGTCTCAAATCGGATATATTGTACTCCATATATTGTACTTTTTTATTGTCTAAATTCATAAGATCAGATGGAGAGTTCTACAGCGCACAACGAATATTTTATATTTGTGAAATGAAGTGTGATGTGAATTGGATGTTTTATGTTTGTGAAATGAATTGAGATGTGAATTGTATGAATACATGTACATCTTGATCTGCTTGTTTCAGAGAGCATGGCTAGTATTTCCTGAAGCTAGCTAATAAACAGAAATATATTTAGGGGTAGAAAAGAATATCACAGACGGTTTATAACTAAAACCGCTCGTGATTA